>OY744612.1:53491611-53526611 GCA_963556255.1 Allolobophora icterica
TTCATTGCGTTATTTTTAGCCGATGCGATTGGACGTTGTATCCCATAGGAACGCCATGCATTAGGTAATCGTTGGACGAAAAACTGCCAGTTAGGTAAACAGGTACGGTATACTGACTGTTTGCTGTGGACAGAATTGTTAAATGTGTCGTCACAGGTAATACATGAAATTATGATAAGCTAAGGTAATGCAAATGAAAGGCTGGTCCATGTCCAAACTTGATCTTACAAACGCCAGCTGTTAATATTTACCCATCTATAACGTACACAAGTAATTGGCTGTTGCTCATGTGGAAGCCAACGTCTTCGCATTTGTCTTGATATGTTGATCCAAGTCATACTTCAAACCAATGGTCACGCTTCAGCTCAACACAGACCAGTCACAGACCTCACTGCAGAAAAAGCTAAGAAAGGCAAGTCTGAACGCATTTCTACTCTCAAATCTACAAATTGAAAATGAAGAGAAGTTAGGATGTTACTAGTGTTTCGTGTTGTCATTCTTACCGGCTGCCGGGGGACATGGACGTCGCTCCTACAAAAAAACGCTTTCTGCAAGGAAATTAATTCTCAGATTAGTTTATTATATTTTAAGTATGAAAGGAGAAAATAATGCAGCTGTGTGCCGAAGAATCAAATAGGCAGAGCTGTTGACTGCGATGATTCGATATTTAGAGAAGATCCTCTTAAACTCATTTCCCATACAAAGATGACATAAAT
The DNA here is from genome assembly GCA_963556255.1 of Allolobophora icterica. Lineage (NCBI taxonomy): Eukaryota > Metazoa > Annelida > Clitellata > Crassiclitellata > Lumbricidae > Allolobophora > Allolobophora icterica. The sequence continues at coordinate 53,492,328 of OY744612.1, forward strand.
TATACTGCCAGGAAATGTAAACAAAATTATTAGTAAACTCCTTTGCATACAACAGTCCAGTTCTGAAAGGCTTCCAGGAGAAGTATCTGGAAACTGGATGACTGTCCGTTTTCGTTGTAACCAACCACGCGGCGGCGGTTCTACGGTGATAATTGTAGATGATATTTAAAGCATCCACACCCAGGTGAGTAACTTTGATCTAAAAAATGGGGGATACCAATTTCTTACATAGACAAAGCAAGGCAGAGACTGCGATCTCTGGGAAGGCACAGTAATAAAATATTGAATGACATCGTTCAAAAGTGGGGAAACGGTACCCCCAGTCCAAAAAGTAGGGGTACGGGTACACCTCGTACCCCCGCAAATTACGCCTGTGTCCACACCGAAAAAATTCCATGCGGTTGACTTCACAAGCATCTCAGAAGTGGACTCGGACACGATATACCCTCGAATAGACGAGACATTTACAAGCAAAGGGCTTACAATTCAAGAAAAGCAAAAATACTTTCCGAGCGAAATCTGACGGAGGCCGAATGTTCCGCCAGCGAGATCCCGATCCGACTAAGGAAGTGTTGTACCCTAAGCTAACCCAAGAGGCAGCTATACCTCTTGGGCTAGTATAACGTGATAGCGACTTCTTTTTTGGCCTCGGCATATGAGGGCGAATGGACAGTCCACTCCCTCACTTTGTGACCTTCCCACGGACATTGTATGAGTTATAGCCGATTTGGCTATCGGGGGCGCAGGTGGAGTAGAAATCTCGAGATAAATTTCTACCCTGGCTGGGATTGAACCTCCGAACTCTCGGTTGACAGTCTAGCACGTTAACCACTAGGCTATGGCGCACCCCGAGTATACAGATTAATGCTTCTCAGATGTTTACTACATGTCAATGCCTTAGATACAATCAGTTTCAGTTTTACTTCTGATTCAAGTTGGCGACTGTCATGTTAATCTCTCTTTCGTTGATTCATTTCGTTGATTCATTTCCTGCTAATGTTGTAAATGTAGACTGGAAATGGAAATGGAGAACCAGTTCAACTCTGCGAACAACGAGAAGCAAAATCTCTCATCAACTCAGCCGATGTTCACTCCATATCCAAACTTTCCTCCCGAATCAACATCTGCCGCCTTGTTTTCAACGTATACATCGTATAAAGACTCGCCACAATTTTTCCTTATTCTGGAATGCCTTACCTTCCATGCGATCCACCTCCGATATGTTACCCTCAAACCTCTGTACCTTCTACAGCAGGACAGCCGTTTAATAGCCAACCAAGATCCGCACCACCAGACACTAAGCAAATCTGTAAGATGTAAACAGAGCAGTTTCGTGTCCAGCTGAATATTCGTAGCATAGTGCATTATTTCCATATTGTATTGTAGTGTACTGCAATGCTTTATATTCTATCGAGTTTCAGTGCATTACATTGTATTGTGACTTAATTTTTTGTATTGCATTCTACTCTACCATATTTCATTACACTTTATTGCCTCATAGAATTTTGGAATCGACGTAAGTTTGAAACAATTTTAGTAAATTGCAAAACAATTTGTATTTCTTATGTTACAGTGCATAATATTGTATATTATTGTATGTATTGAGGGTATTGTTAATGGTCAGAGATGGTCCTGGTGGTTTTGAATTGCATGTCAGTGACAGGTGGTTCCAACTGGTTGTGTTCATACATGAGCTACGACAATTGAGTGGTCTTGGCACACACGAAGTAGGATTTCGAATCTAAGACGCCTTCTCCGATAGTCCCTTCTGATCTTAATCGCAAAACCATTCAAACGAACTCGAAGCCTATTCTGTACACATCATTATGTTTTGCAGAAACTAAGTCTTTCTAACCCATAAAGTCGCTTAATTGGAGAGTTCTATGCAACATTAATTAATCTTGGATGTAAATTCACGTTATGGCATTGAATGCTTAACCCCAAGAAATCATAAGCTCAATTTTCTGTATATTTATAGGAATTAAGAAATTACTTTCTGAAAATTAAAACTATCTTCCATGAGATTTATGGAATAAATCATTCTCTGCCAAGTTTACAATTTTAGCAAAATAATATTACTATCGTTTTCAAGAAAGTATGAAATCACTCGGATAGAACTTTGCCAATATTGTCCAAGATAGAGTAGCCTACGTAAAAGTATTTAAATCGGCGGTCACTGATTTTTGCAGCTAATCAGAAGGAGAAGTTCCTGGTAGCAAACTTACGAATTTAGAAGATGCGTTGTGTACAGAATAGGCCTAGGCCAAAGAAACTTACCACAAAAGCAATCGGCCATCCAAACGTGTGGTTTTGTCCCGCGGCCTCTGTTTAAACCCACCTGGTATCACGATATCAAAACGTAGACCAAGTGACACCAGTGAGGGTTAGGATGACAGAGGCCAACAGGAAACACACCTACCCCAGGCGTTCAACGCAGGAACGATAGCGGGGTCGCTGAACGGTGTGCTATCCCGAAGGCCGAGTGCGGTTCCCAAGGCTGCGAAGACCTCGGGGGCTACGAAGTAAGCGATTCAGATGGAAAACCTATTTTCGTGTGCGCCAAGATCCACTTCCAGTCCGCCATGTTTGCACACAGCCAACCGAAGCCAACCCACTGTCCAAGTCACGTAGTCGCGAGTCTTATATAGGCCGTTGCCTGGCCAACGCTCAACCAGATAAAAATAGCAACTCTAATAATTACGTCATTTATAAAGCTTTTCATTGGTCGCGGCCGACATCATGGCGATGATTTCACAACCGACGGCGGAACTTGTGAAATAGGAAATTCCAAGTTACTCTCAGTGTAAAAATGCGGCGCGCTAAAAATAGTTATTTTCCATTGCGTTATTTTTAGCCGATGCGATTGGATGTTGTATCCCATAGGAACGGCACGCAATAGCTAATCGTTGGACGAAAAACTGCCAGTTAGGTATGCAGGTATACAGACTGTTTGCTGTGGACAGAATTATTAAATGTGTCGTCATGGGTAATACATGAAATTATGATAAGCTAAGGTAATGCAAATGAAAGGCTGGTCCAGTGGTCCATGTCCAAACTTGATCTTACAAACGCCAGCAGTTAATATTTAGGCCTATCCATCTGTCATAGTAGGAACCTACACAAGTACGGTAATTGGCTCTTGCTCATGTGTCAACTAACGTATTCGTATTTGGCTTGATATGTTGATCCCAGTCATTCTTCAAACCAATGGTCACGCTTCATTTGACGCAACTGGTCCGTGAAAATCAAGATCTGTTGTGAGAATCTGCACGCACGAATATTTGCAGGAGAAATTTAATCCGCTAAGCTCAACACAGACACCAGTCACAGACCGCTCTGAAGAAGAAGAAGAAGAAGCCTAGAAAGGCAAGTCTTAACATGTTTTCTACTCTCAAATCTACAAATTGAAAATACAGAGAAGTTAGGATGCTATTAGTGTTTCGTGTTGTCATTCTTACCGGCCGCCTTGGGACATGGACGTTGCTCCAAAAGAAAAACACTTTAAGCAAGAAAATTAATTCCCAGATAAGTTTCTTATTTTAAGACTGAAAGCGGAAAATGATGCAGCTATGTGCTGAATAATCAAATAGGCATAGCTGTTAACGGCGATGATTCCGTCATTCCACACATTAGAGAAAATCCTCCTTCACTCATTTCCCGTACAAAGATGACAAATACTGGCAGGACAAGTAAACAAATTATTAGTAGCACTCCTTTGCATCCAACAGTCCAGTTGTGAAAGGCTTCCGGCGGCGGCTCTACGGTGATAATTGTAGATGATAATTATTAAAAGCATCCACACCGAGAAAATTCCACGCGGTTGACTTCATAAGCATCTCAGAAGTGGACTTGGACACAATATAGGCCTACCCTCGAATAGACGAGACATTTGCAAGCAAAGGGCTTAAAATTCAAGAAAAGTACAGATTCTTTCCGAACGAAATCTGACGGAGACAAAACGCTCCGCCAGCGTGATCCCGATCCGACTAGAGAAGAGCTGTATCCTAAGCTCGCCCACGTGTCAGCGACTTAATGTTTTTGGCCTCGGCATATGAGGACTGGTGGCCAGTCCACTCCCTCACTTTCTGACCTTCCCACCGACACTGTATGGGTTATAGCCGATTTGGCTATCGGGGGTGTAGGTGGAGTAGAAATCTCGAGATAAATTTCTACCATGGCTGGGATTGAACCTCCGACCTCTCAGTTGACAGTCTAGCACGTTAACCACTAGGCTATGGCGCACCCCGAGTATACAGATTAATGCTTCTCAGATGTTTACTGCGAAACATGTCAATGCCTTAGATATAATCAGTTTCAGTTTTACTTCTAATTCAAGTTGACGACTGTCATGTTAATCTCTCTTTCGTTCTTTCATTTCCTGCTATTGTTGCAAATGTAGACTGTTGATGGAAATGGAGAACCAGCTCAACTCTGCGAACAACGAGAAGCAAAATCCCTCATCAACTCAGCCGATGTTCACTCCCAATCCAAACTTTCCTCCCGAATCAACACATTCCGCCCAGTTTTCAACGTATACAACGTATGCAGACCCGCCCCAATTTTTTCCATTTTCTGGAATGCCTTATCTCCCATGCGATCCACCTCCGATGCCAGACATGAGTTGCCCTCAACCCGCTGTACCTCCTACATCAGGACAATCGTACTACACTCAACCAAGAGTCATTCAACCCGAAGCATCAGGCACTAGGTACCCAACTGCGAGCACACAACAAGAACAACAACAATTGATCTTGACGAATAACATGACAACAGGAGTGACACCTGCTATCGTTGATAGAGGAACACCGGTCTCAATGGTCGGAGCCATTGTGCTGTCCTCTATCGTCTACTGTTTCTGCATATCGGTCTGCGGAGGGATTGCCCTCATGCTAGCCAGTAAGTCACAACGTAATCCAGCTCAGCTTAGGAAAATAGACTGATATAACTTGTGCAACTGCGACTTCTGTGAAGCATCAGTCAAATCTTTCGAAGAGGCGCTGAATAAACGTCTGATTGGACGTGCATTTAAAAGAAGCAATGTGGTTTTTACATCTTTATTTTATTTTGTACTTAGAAATGATGAGTACAATTTCTTAAATAAAGCAAACGATCAGAAGAATGTGCGAATTAATTAGATTGGAGAAAGAGATTGCAATTAAATTTAGAGGCAGGAAACTTCATTTAATCAGCTTAATTAATTTATTATCGGTTAATAATAAATAAATAAACAATTACCCAATGATGATTAGATTAATAATTAGATTATTTCAACACTTTTGATTGTTTTATTCATTCGCACCATTGTTTTTAGTTTGTTCGTCAACTTTAGGTTTAAATGCTATGAAATTGCAGACTTACTTCTAGTGCACAAGAAAAACACTAAGCTCAGAATGGATTTGTTTCACATCTAGGCCTATATAGTGGAGACGTGTAAATTATCAATTCATTATATTTATTAATGAGTAACTTCTATCGCGTCGGTGTCTAAGGTACAAAGCATGAACCGACGGTGAACCAAAATCAAGCGATTATCCGATCAGTATCGAGAATATCATGTCACTAATTGAATGAAGTCATTGTTAGCTGGTGACAAACATAAGTTGAAGTGGTCCTTTGTTGCGTCATAGTTACTAGTGTCTGTGTGCAAGCCACATTATATAGTATATATGTCGCGGTCTACGCGGGTGCATGCATCAAGGGAAGAAAACCGACGCGTCAACAAGCTTGTTTACAACGCACGGAAATTTCTGCAGCAAGCTGTCAACATTAATTCGGTGCATGCAACAAGGATATACGTGTTCAGTAGGACTTTCCAGGGAAAAGTACAGTGACGTCACAGAACGTTCTGGAATCCGGGAGAACTCTATATAAGATAGACCTGATGTACATTAAGGGCCTTTTGACGAAGATTTGTAAACGTTGAAACATTGATCGTATAACGTTCAATCGAGACCAGCCAACCTGTGTGCTGTCTACGATTGTGATATTTGATAGACGAGTTGACTTACTCTACACTTAATCGACTTTATTTTTAAATAAAGATCTTTTAATAGTTCCTTCGTTGGTTCGTCGTTGCGATCGAAGGAGTCGACCGCGACATTATTGGTGGCAGCGGTGGGATCATCGGTGTTGGATCCGGTGAAGAAGACGCGAGCCGGCGGAGGAAGGAGTCAACCCGGAGGATCAAGAGACGGTCTGTTCCAGACAGCGAGCGGATCGAGACGCCTTTCTACCGTGGGAGACGGGTGAATCGGCATACGACAGTCGGACGGACGAAGTGCGTCGTTCGGCTGAGACAGCAGAAGACAGCAGTCAACATACGGGTAAGATCCTAGGTGTTGTCGTGGCTGAGAAGGAGGAAAGAGAGTGGAGTTGCAGCCGAGTGGGAGGCAGCCATTATTTCTCTTTCAATATCTGCTGATTATTTCTTTGAAATTTGATCCATTGTTGTGAGCGAGGCCAGACTTGCGTGAGCTTGTATAGTTTTTGCGTACTTGGCGAGTGTACTTCTTTGGATACTGCATAATTGCACTTTGGGTTGTGGAATTTTCCTTTTGTGTGGCGGGTTTGCCGCGTGGTGTCTGTTTTTTTTGTTGATTGTTGTTGACTGACTGTTTGTAAAAATGGAAGCGTTGCCAACAGAGATGCAAGCGAATATTCGCAAAATGTCGTCTGAGCGCCTTAGGGTGTATCTTATGAAGGCAGGAAGGGACGAAGATGATGTTATGTCATGGGATCGAAATCAATTAATGGAAGAATGGGCCATGGAGATTGGAAAAGAGGAAGAGGAATTTAAGGGTAGTCCAATATCTCCAACAGGAGTGGATTACGAGCTGCAGAAGCGCCGTCTGGAGTTCGAAATCCGTAAATATGAAGAACAAAGGGAGGAACGGAAGGAGAAGGAAGAAAGAGAAAGGGAGGAACGGAAGGAGAAGGAAGAAAGAGAAAGGGAGGAACGGAAGGAGAAGGAAGAAAGAGAAAGGGAGGAACGGAAGGAGAAGGAAGAAAGGGAGGAAAAGAGGAGAGAGGAAGAAAAGAAAGAACAAAGGGAGAAGGAAGAAAGAGAAAGGGAGGAACGGAAGGAGAAGGAAGAAAGAGAAAGGGAGGAACGGAAGGAGAAGGAAGAAAGGGAGGAAAAGAGGAGAGAGGAAGAAAAGAAGGAAAGGAAAGAGAAAGAAGAAAGAGAAAAGAAGGAACGGAAAGAGAAAGAAGAAAGGGAGAGGAAGGAAAAGCAGGAAGAACGAAATGTTAGAGATTCTTTAGCAAGTCGTACTAAGCGTCATAGTGATGCCCTCAAGAATATTCTTTGGAAATTTCCTTCCGACCCTATAGAAATTCCAGGTTTCTTTGATCACTTGGATGGTTTGTTTAATGTGTATGAGGTGGATGAAGATGTTAGAGCAAAATTATTGCTAGCCATTTTAAGTGAAAGAGCTAAGGCATTAACCATGCGCCTTACTGAGGCACAGCTCCATGACTACAAATTCCTGAAGGAGTTTTTGCTAAGGGAGTTTAAGATAAGCCCTTCAAATCTTAGAGCCCGATTTTGGTCGTTGCACAAAGCATCGGACGAATCATTTACGATCTATTCATCCAAATTGCGTGTGGCTCTTATGTATTATTTGAAAAGTAGAAAGATAACTGATGAGTTTGATAAACTTGTAAGTTTATTGGTTGCGGATCGGCTTAAGGAGTCCTTGTCGAAAGCTTGTTTAGATTATATCTTGGCCCAAGAAAAAGAGGAGTGGTTGAGCTGTGAAGACATAGCTAATGCGGCTGACATTTATGTAGCGTCGCATGATGGTGGGAATGACTTAGTGTGCCGTAGTCATCCGACACCGAAGTATAACAATTGGACGAAAGGTCAACCACATGTTCAAGTCAATAACCAGACAGCTCAACCCAAGTCTCCCAAACCGGAATTAAGGGGTGAAGCCAAGATAGGTGCGAGGGTGTCTCAGGAGGAGGCCAAGGTAAAGGGTCTCTGTTTCCTATGTCATCAGAAGGGTCATAGGGCAAGGGAGTGCCAGACCAAACCAAGTTCTAAAAAGGTGAGTACTTGTATATCTGGGAACCCAACTGAAGAAGTGACCGACTTATTTGTTGAGAAGGTCAACGTGTTGCATGAGATACCTGAACAGGTAAAGCAAGGGAATTTATTGGATAATTCTAAACCAATAGGGTTGGAAACTGCTGTAAGGGTATACGAGAATAGTATTGATGGATTACACGAGAGGTCGTATATCAATGTACAGATTGAAGATCTCCCTTCTCAGCCAGCATTATCTGATTCAGGAGCAGAAATTTGTTGTATTGATAAGAAATTAATTGAGTCACTAAACTTACCCGTGATTAAACGGATTAATATAATTGGTTTTCAGGGAGAAGGATGTAAGGCAGATGTAGTATACCTACAAATGAAATTAGCTAATTCAATGGAAGGAACGACAAACATTGCGCCATCTTTGTGCGTCATGTTCGCTGCAGTCCCTGAACTAAATGAACGGGTTATTTTGACACCCCATGTTGTGGACCTATTAAGGGATAGTTCGCAATATGTAGTGATGGTAGCTGGCGTAGATCGATGTGTACAAATAAATAAAGGGGCAGAAGAAGATAACTTAGAAGTTAATATCGAGAAAAGTAACAGCAACGAATCCTTGCCGTCAGAAGTGAATGAATATTCTCAGGAGCAACTAGTTGATGATTCAGATAATTTTCTTGATGTTGAGTCAACAGAGTTCAAGTCTGATGAGGGAGTAGCGAATAATGATACTTTATTGCGTGAGCAACAGAATTGTCACAGTCTTATACCTTGCTGGCAACAAGCGAGACAGAATAAAAATAATTTCTTTATAGATAATAACCTCCTGTACCACAAAGGGGAAATTATGGGACATAAGGTTAATCAATTATGTTTACCGGAAGATAGAATCGAGGTTGTCTTGCGAGTAGCACACGATGCCCCATGTGCTGGGCACATGGCTTTTAAGGCAACGAGAGCCAGGATCAAATTAAACTTTTGGTTTCCAAGAATGGATGAGAGGATTCGCGAATATTGTGCGTCTTGTCAAATGTGTCAACTAAGAACTCCAGTTAAAGTGGCAGATCGAGTCCCGATCACTCCTATTCCGAGGGCGGATGAACTCTGTTTTAACCATCTAAATATGGATTGTATTGGCCCTATGGTAGTGACTGGAGAATCCAACAAATCGAAACCCCAGTACAATTATGCTTTGGTTCTGGTGGACAAATTTTCTCGTTGGCCGATGGCGTATCCTCTTAGATCGCTGAATGCAAAGGGAGTTTGTGAAGCTCTGTTGCAAGTTTTTACAACTTTTTCTATTCCAAGGATCATCAGTTCTGATTGTGGTACCAACTTTACCAGTCGTTTGACGAAAGAATTCTTGCGGCGAATGGGTTGTAGTCCCAGATTTAATACCCCTGGACATCCTGAGGCAGCTGGATTGGTTGAAAGATGCAACCAAAGCTTGAAAACCATGATCTTTAAGCTTGCTCAATCTGATCCTCGTGGATGGCACCAATTGTTACCGTTTGTTCTGTGGAGCCTTAGAGAAAAACCTTCAGGCACGACTCATATTTCGCCATTCACTATGGTTTATGGAACTCTTCCTCGGGGTCCACTTAGTGTGTTGAAGGAATCGTGGGCTGGCGAACGAAAAGTACCTCTTAACTTAGGTAAATCACCCGAAGAGTATCTCCAATCACTGAAGGAAAACCTCGAATTCGCGAAAGTTTATGCAGATTACTATAGTGATATAGAAACCAAGCGGTATGCAGATTATTATAACTTGCGTAGTACTGACAGAAAATACGAAGTTGGAGATAAAGTAGCAGTATTAGCACCAGATTTTGGTAGTTCTAAATTTTATAGTCGATGGCAAGGACCTGCTACCATAGTCAAGGTTAAATCCCCATATTCTTATATAGTAGAAATAGAGGGAAAACAAAGACATTTACACGCAAATAAGATCAAGCGATACCATGAACGACTCGATCAAGCGATGATCAATAGCTGTTCAGTAATTGTTGATCAAGATGAAGAATTTGGTATAGTAGAGGTTGTAGATCAGGAAGAACGTGAACAAATAAGCCCGAGTAAGCGAATTGATCCTCTGATTATAGCGCATCTTTCGCAAGAGGAACAGAAGCAACTTCTTGAAGTTTTGGATCGGCACACGGCAGTATTTGTGGATAAGCCTGGGTATTGTCCAGTATTAGAACATGAAATTAAGATAACTCATGATTTCACTAAGGAATTTGGTTTAAGTGTTGACGCAAGTGCCACCGCGGTCGGGTGTTGCTTGTTTCAGTGGACCGAAGAAGGTCAAGAAAAACCAATTGCTTTTGCTAGCCTTAAACTTACAGATACACAGATGCATTGGTCTACAATTGAGAGAGAGGCTTTCGCAGTAATTTGGGCACTTAAACGATTCAAGTCATGGATATTCTTATCAAAGATAATCATTTATTCAGATCATAATCCTTTGTCTTATCTCACAGATGCAAGCCCTAAGAGTGCGAAACTGACTCGTTGGGCGTTAGCATTGCAAGAGTTTAACGTGGACTTTCGATATCGTCCTGGACGTCAAAACACGGTGGCTGATTTCCTCTCTCGGTTGTGACTCGGATGGTGAAGGGGGGAAATGGCCCGACACACAAGGATCGAGCCCGCAAATTGTGTGGATAAGTTGACTAACTGATGTGTTTTGTTTTGGTTGTATATGCTGTGTCGAGATGGAGTCTGGAGGCCCGGCTTGATCGTGATGACCCGTTCGAGATGGTGCTGAAGACGTGTCATCATCTGAGGGCGGAGGGAATGTCGCGGTCTACGCGGGTGCATGCATCAAGGGAAGAAAACCGACGCGTCAACAAGCTTGTTTACAACGCACGGAAATTTCTGCAGCAAGCTGTCAACATTAATTCGGTGCATGCAACAAGGATATACGTGTTCAGTAGGACTTTCCAGGGAAAAGTACAGTGACGTCACAGAACGTTCTGGAATCCGGGAGAACTCTATATAAGATAGACCTGATGTACATTAAGGGCCTTTTGACGAAGATTTGTAAACGTTGAAACATTGATCGTATAACGTTCAATCGAGACCAGCCAACCTGTGTGCTGTCTACGATTGTGATATTTGATAGACGAGTTGACTTACTCTACACTTAATCGACTTTATTTTTAAATAAAGATCTTTTAATAGTTCCTTCGTTGGTTCGTCGTTGCGATCGAAGGAGTCGACCGCGACAATATAGTTGACAATACTACATGAAAACTCAGCTCGTATACATTGATACTGATAGAATGCATGCTGATATTTTACAGTTGTTGGTCGAAGCTTGTCTGTTGGAGATAGAGGAACGGCCATTCATATGAGAAGTGCATCTTATGGCCTCTCGATCGCTGGCATTTTTACTGCAGTATTCCAGGTTGCCATCTACTTTTTGTTTTGGCATTCGTCTGGACTTTCGTCAGAAGGGTCACATGATCGCTCGATGGACGATGATTAGTCGTCCTGTGTATAACTAAAGTTAATACAATGACTGCCCGCACAGATAGTTTTCGAATCAGCGTCAACTTCAAAAGTGTGAATTATTTATTTAAAACTGCATCTCTTGCTGCTTCTGTATCTCTCTTTCACCTCAAACTGAAACACTGCTTTTCCACAAATCCGTTCCTGATCCCTCCTCACCCCTCTACCTCTCTCGCCGCTCTTATTCCTAACAACATCCACCGCAGACGTTTCACCTTCGATCTTGACCTGGAACCAGTCTTGAGCCTACCTGCCTATCGATTTGTTTGTCTCAGCGCCTGTGATCAAACCTTGTTCCTGCAACTTGGGTTTTAGGCGCTGTAGAAATCTCAAGTTTACACTTACGATTACGTATTACAAAAGAGTCTTGCAAACGGCAACGCTCCGGAGAATATCACTACGTTGCTGTTGTCATGATAATGATGACGATGATGATGATGATTTGCATAATTTTCCTAAGATAAGAACGCAACCGTAAATATGGAGTAAAATGACACGCGTGAATGTTGAAGTAAGATTTCGACCTTAGGAGTTCTGTTGCTCTCATAGCGTTGCTGGCTCATTCGTAGCTCGCGAGTTTGGGCGTTTACAATATAGATTATGCATGTGTGCTCTTGAAGCACGAGTGCTTTTGAAGCACGAGTAGGCCTACTGAAGCGTGCGTGCTCTTTAAGTTTGAGACAATGTGCTAAGGCTTTAACAGAGGCTGCTTAACAATAATATGCCGTGCTTTCAATAACTCTGTTAATACAAGCCTTACCTAGAATGTCTAAAAGCAGAGCAGACTGTGAGAGTCAAACCCTCCGAATACACTCACGTCGGTCAATCAATTATTCAATAAATTTCGTTTATTCTGAATTCAATGTTGTCACAGACGAAACTTGCTACAACTGATTAGATTAACTATACAATGTAGCTGCCTGCCCAACTTTGTAATGAAGAACACTGACAATTATAATTGTCTTGACTATTTCCCAACCCATAAGCGGTGGCGGGGGCGGATGCTGACGGATATCATCTTAACATGACGATATCTTTCACCTGTGGACGGGAATCGCTTGATTGGACCTGTCACTTGTGACTCTTCTGGTTTTCTGTGCCTTGGTTTGCTTACTGATGACAATCCAGTCCATGATGACATTTGACATCGTTATAGGCAGCCTGCCAACGAATTTCTTTGTGCAGTTATATTCATTTACGTTACTGAATTACAGAGCATATAAGTGACTTTCGATAGCGAAAAATTGGTCGAGCAGGTCTTCACTGATCATCGAAAATTAAACGTAAATCAACACCCAGTCCACAATGTATTTTTTTACAAACTAAATGGTTGTTAGTGGATGTCTGGATGAAGCACAGTTTTCTTTCTCTTCATTTTGATGAATTACCTCCGTAAATATCAATGATTCGCGCTTTACAACTCGATTAATTAAAACAGTCGACGAAAACAGTCGAAAGTGAAATGAAGCTCACATTTTCACGCGGATTCACCTTCGTCCAACGTCCAGTTAACAAGTGTAGTAGTAGCTACAGTCGGAGATGTAGGATCGTGAGTAGGCCTATTAATCTCTAGATGCTGATAATGAGACGGAAAAGACAATCGGGACAATACCGATGCAGATTCCAAAGGCAATGCCAGCGATTGAGAGACCATAGGATGCTTTCCTCATCTGAATGGCACCACGAATATCACCAGCAGCAGCCGAACTCTGTCCAACCACTGTCAAAAATACCAAATGAAACATGAATTCACTCAATCTTTGTCTTTGTATCTATTTATTATGTATCGATGAACATAAGTATGTCATCATGTATATGCATGTATCAAAGTACAAACAAGAATATGTATACGTAAATATATCCATGCATTCATATGTACATATATCTGGTTGTTGCTATAAGATACCTTTTAAGAACTTCGCAAGGGCGTCTTCTGTGCATTATGCTTTTATTTATATAATTATGCTTTTATGCAAGTTAGTATTTGTGCACGCATTTACGAATGAATGAATGAATAAACAATTATTAGAGATTAAAGCGTCGGGTTTGCTGTTTTAAACTAAAACCAGTTGATTCTAAGAATATAAATTATAGTTTAATTGACTAGTCAATGATAATTTCATAATATAGAAGATTTTCTGTAATATATACATAAATTATACGTACCGGTATGTATATATTCATTCTCAACCACATCTGAATGTATACTTACTGGCCAGAATGAACGCTATGAATCCGCATACTAATAAGCAGAACCAGGTGACGAAACAGGACAGAACAATTGCTCCGACCATGGAAACAGGTGGTTGACAAGCAACGATAACAGGTGTCGATCCCTGATTAGACATCATCACCATCTGTTGCTGCTGGGAGAGGTAGTTGATGACAGGTAGACCTGGATTAACGAATCCTGGTTGAGGATAATACGGCTGTCTATCAGGAGGAGGTTCACCTGGCTGAGGGTAGCTCATACCTGGCATTCCAAGTTGAGTGTCTTGGGAGTAAGGCATGCCATAAGGAGGAGGGTGTAGAGAGGGGTTTGCATACGGAGGCGGCCGGTCAGGTGAGGTAGGTTCGAGAGGTTCATTTGAATCAAGAGGAAACATCGACTGAGTTGATGAGAATTCTTTCTTCTGACTGTCGGGAGTATCCGTGTCATTCTCCATCTCTAGATCGCTAGGGTATACTTCCTAAAACGTTGATGCGCATGTAAGTAAATAATGTTAATCGGAACTCCTTATTCTAACAATTCCCACAATGGAATCAGGAAGATGATTGGTTGATAGATAGATTGACCCAAGTTCTGAATCATTAACAGCGGTGAATTGCTGGCAATTTGACTTTGTAAATTGAATGCTACTGCTGAGGCGTATATTTGACAAATCTAAGGGATTTTAAACGATCTGTGCTTTTCCGTTTGAAATTATATATTGAGCCTTTGAACGTTTTTGGATAAAAAGTTTCTTTAAAAATATGCAAATAGCTACGTACTTAAAGAGAACGAAACCGGGCAGTCTTGTTAACCCATACTAACCCTTATTACCCGTTGCTAACCCTGATTAACCTCAGTTATGGATCTAAACTTCTAATCAAGTGCCGAAATGCTCTGCGACTGTGTTTGGGTCGCAAATGTAAAGTAAGACAACTGGATTGAAATTTTAAACCAGCCGCTCAACCTAATTTTAAAAATCTATATTTCTAGCCCTGTCAGAATTTCCTTAGGCACCATGATGGGACCGATGTGGGCTCTAGACGGGTCCCATCTGAGATCATTGGTCTTATTTTGGCTCCATGTGGACATGCTGTTAGGAAAAGGGCTAGAGCCGCTAGAGAGATGAACATATTATTTACTAATCGCAGTTAATCCTAAAACAGTATAAGAGCTAATTATCTAATTTTGTTCATTGCTTTTTTATCGAAATAAAACTTGACTAGCCTAACTCATGACAAGTCTTTCATTGATTTGGTTTCGTATCAAACAATCATATTTCCATTTCTTACATTATGCATTCACGAGTTATGTTTTACCTATCCAAGAGTTCAGTCAAACGTTATAACTCGAAATCTTCTGAAAGTTAAGTTTGAATGATTACAGATTCTTCTGCGCAAATTGGAGTAGACTTACCCGATCGAGGCCTCTCAACACTGACTCAAAACCTGTAAATGTTACCTGATCAGTTTGCCTGAACCCTTCTTCTTGTTCCGCATTCGGCAACAGACGACTGTAATATATGCTGCATGGTCCGATGAAGGTTGACATAAATTAAGTCTGGGTTCGATTAATAGTCATGTAAGTGACGAAGATAATGAGTAGGATGCAGACAGACAAAAGACAGGAGACAGAGGGACATGCATAAACATACATTGGGCCTAAATATGTCACAGCTTTGACATAGTTGCTTGACATAGAAATAAAAGACCAGCTTTAGATGTTTGTGTTACAATGACACAGCGAAGAACACAGCGTCCCTCCGTTTCATTGTTGGCACAATTAGGAGCACAAAATCATAACACTTTGCTCAGTGACCGTCGTTGCTTGAACGTGAAGCAAACTAAATGCACAATCAACTCAAACAACTTCCATATGTAGGTCTAGTGAAAATGTAAATGTCCATAAACTCTGAGAGCCTGATAATCTCTCACTATAGACTCTACGAAAATCGACCCATAGGCTGCTGATACGAATTGTTTCATCGTGAACTTTGAACGTCAAAAGGCACTTCCTATTATTGATTCTCCCAAGCAATACAGACTGGGTTCATGTATGTATTTGGCTATTTAGGCTATGAAGCGCCTCATTTGTACGTTAAACATGGCATTCAAACAGATCTCAGTAGGTGTGTTTTTAGATTGTCTGAAATGTTTCTTGGGCTGCCTGTGACAGCTGATATGAAAGTGCTGATAGTTAGTACTGTTAGTCATCCATCTATGCCTGCCTTAATTAATATATAGCGCTTTCATCATCTGAAAGCAGAGTAGGCCGTGCAACAGAAAACACACTCTCGCTATAGCTTGAAAAGCAGTTGAAACTGGTTAGACTAAGCAGGACCAACATGGAACAGGATATGTCAGATATCCGCTGCGCTCTATGAAAGCGCAATGGATGCACGCGATGCATGTATCGTTTAACGCGCCTGTGTTTATTCAATTCGTGTTAACTGGAGCGCAGTCGGAAAGTTAACGAATTTTAATTGTAGGTCTACAGTTGACATAAATTATGGTCGTTGTCATCATTTGCATACGATCCAACTGGAATTCCTTACATGAGGCTATTTAGTTATACAGCATAGCAATTATATAGCGCCCATCTTATCATTAAATAAATGGATATCTGTCTGATCTGAACAGGTGCGACTGAAATGGATACATAGTTTACAGAAGCTCCTTAGCAGCTATTTAGAGAAGTTTAGATTGAGTTCCAGTTCAAGGAAACCTACTTCCAATGAAACATAGAATCACCATGTCACCGAAATCTGGCGTCAGTTCCCCCACTGCACTTATCAATGCCGCATTAAGGCTTGTGCGGGCCGGGTGCTGTGATTACCTACATAGCCATCAGCGCGGGGCCCAATTACAAGTACAATAAAAAAATTACGTACTTCCGAAAATGAAGGGCCTTCAAAACTGCGGGCCCGGGTGCTGCATCACCCCTAGCACCACCCTTAATGCGAGCCTGCCACTTATGCTTTTGCCTGACTAGTAAACTATAACACAGACTTACTGTGTCTATCTTTACTGTGCAGGTAATCATTGGATTACTTGAGACTACGAGACGAGAGATTCTTCTGTAGTAATACTTTGCTGTCATATTCTACGAATGTCTCTTCTCTATAGTAGTACTTGAATCATACTCTACGAAAGTCTCTCGAATCGGTGATTACACAGTTCAGTTTCATAAAATAGTTCGGTTATACAGATGACAATGCGACGGCTATCAGAACTTCTAGACTTCTTGAGATGAACGACTAGTGCCTACTTAGAATTAGACATTGTACTACAACGTCTGTCTGCGTCCATTCTCAATGTTCTGCACTCTCGCGAACATGTGATCGTGAGGACCGCTAGAACTCAACTGCCACGAACTTCTCTCTCCGGCCCGGCTATCTCCTCCTCCCTGGTCACCTACTCCTTCTCTCCAGACTGGCCTCTATAGGCTATGGATCTTGCTCCTTCTACCAGGCGTTGGTATCTATTTTCATCTCCTTAAAAGTTATATCTGGCGAACACCTCTAGCTAGAATAAACCTAGGCCCTACCTGTGCTGTTACTGGCCTCCCATCGGCTAGCAGGCTGCGTCGACCTTAGCCTCTAAGCGCTTGGCCACCAACTGTCCGCAGCAACTAAACTTAGAACATGTCCGTCTTGAATGCTTGGCTAACCTCTTCCATGTGTCTCCGTACGTCTCCGTATCTGTCTAAGTGAATGTGTCTGTCTGTGTGTTCCTGCTGTCTATGTCTGTACGTCGTTGTCTGCCTTTATCCCTGTTTGTTAGTTCTGAAGGCTACTTTCAGACTGTGGGTCAATCGGTCACTTGGCTGATATACCTTCTGCATTGGTCTGCATTAAGCCCAATATATCTAACTATAGTTAGCATTACTTGTGTAGCAGCAATCTAGCTCTCTGATAAAACCATCCATAACGTAATTGTATTAATTAATCTAACGTAAATGTAGGACTACATATGTCAAACCATCATTGAATTATTTGTAACTGTATTTGTACTCTCTTATCACGAACGTAAGAAAAAGACAGAGTAAAAATCAGTTCTATTTATAACCGTCTTGTTTACGTCATGAGTTCTGCTCATTAGACTTCCTCAAATGGCCACAACTAGTCTGAGGCAACAGAAGGCAAAGTTATTTATTTAACAAAGACAAGATGGAGATTGTCGGTTGGAATATTCATAGAAATAAACATCTTGACCGACGCGTTAAGCAGGAAGAGGTTTAACGTAACATCATTATTCTAATAACAGTCTTAACAAATGACACAGCTTTGAGCACATTGCAAAAGTAAATAAGTAAGTAGTTAATTCGCCACCAAACGAAGCAAATCGTATACTATAGTAACAACACTTAAATACTATTGCAGTAGCATGCGCCCGGAGAAGTCTCGGAGGTACTGTTATTATCTCGACGGGACAAGGAATCCGATTCAGATGAGTTTTAAGTTTATTTCTGAATAACATTGGAGAACTGAATGAATGTAAACAAACTGTTCAATGAATTCCACTGCGCTATCTTCACGATATATGTCAACATTAAACGAAATTACGTGATTTCTACAACTCCATCGAGTGAAATATTCAGCCGGAAAATAAGAAGAGTAGTATATAATTTGCCAGTGTAGTCATTGTAGCAACGACGGAGAGTAGACTTGGTGGTATAACTATCATAATAATAAGGGTTAGATGCTACTTGTTTGGCTGCTTAACCAGAAACGATGACAGCGATGACGATTATTGTGATGATTCCACAGACGATGCCAACATAGGAGACACCATAGGATGCATTCCTCATACAAATGGCACCGCGAATATCCCCGGCATCAGCAGAACTCTGGCCAATCTCTGTCGAGCATAAGAAAAGAAAAATGCATTAACTCTGTTTCTCATGCAGTCATGCACAGTGATACGTGATGGTCAATCAACACACAGATTAGGGTTTCAAATTGCGCCCAAACGGAGGGCAAGCAGAATATTTAATTTGTCTACTTCCGTGCCGGGTATAAGTTACTATTCATCATCATCATCATCATCATCATCATCATCATCATCATCATCATCATCATCATCATCGTCATCGTCATCGTCATCGTCATCGTCATCGTCATCGTCATCGTCATCGTCATCGTCATCGTCATCGTCACCGTCACCGTCACCGTCACCGTCACCGTTATCGTCATCGTCATCGTCATCGTCATCGTCATCGCCATCATCATCACCATCATCATCATCATCATCATCATCATCATCATCATCATCATCATCATCATCATCATCATCATCATCATCATCATCATCATCATCATCATCATCATCATCATCATCGTTATACTCTTAAATTTCAACATCATCATCTTCGTTTTTTTCAGCTTCTCTTTCTTTACATGTAGCATAATTCAGAAAAAACTTTTAATCTAGCGCAGATTATTTGCAATGACGACAAAATATTTATACAAGCTTTCTTTTCCAGCGTTTGGCTATTACCGTTCAACGCTATGATCCGGTCGCATTTAAAGGTACCTTTCCTTCAAACTCTGAAGACTAGGCCTGATCCTCCAATCATTTACTCTACTCCTAAGTATTATTTTTTTTCCAAATCCTTAGGTATTATTGATACCTCGGGTAAAATAATAATAATTATAATAACCAAGCTTAACCTGTCATTCAAAATTTAGTCTTTTACAACCTACGGGATCTTCCCTACCTCGGGCAATGACAAATATTATTATTATTATTATCTCTTTAATTTGAAGTAGTTTTCAACACCCTATAAATTTCATCTTTTGGGTAAAAAATAATAACAGCAATAATAATGATGATGATGATGATGATGATGATGATGATGATGATGATGATGATGATGATGATGATGATGATGATGATGATGATGATGATGATGATGATGATAATAATAATAATAGTGTCATAATAATAAGAATAATAATAATAATGATGGATAATCTTTATATTTTCTGAAGTTATGCTAGGGATTTTACAGGATTTTAAATTAAAATGTGTGAAATGCACAACTGGAAACCAGAATACAACTTCATTATCTACAACGGTAAAACAGTTAAAACATCTCACGACGTCACAATGCGCGTCGCCTAGCAACGCAATAAAAACGCTGATTCATTGACATTTTAAACATAATTTGTTGACATTCGGTTTCAATCCTCCCACTCCAGATGTCTGCATTATCTTCCTCTTCATATGTCCATCTATAATAACAATGCAATCCGGCTAAACCGAAAGGCAGAAGGCATCATTTAATCGCAAGTCATGAGCCAACGGTCACCGAAAGACGTTGGCATATGCCCAGTTTGTTTTAACGAATTTAAACTACACCGTACTAAAGGCACACTACACTCCCATGGACCCCGTCGGAACCCATGTCCCGGATCAGACCAGGCGCCTATTAGTGGTATGCAAACAGGGACCCGCTCTTCACACACAGCGCATTCTGACGATAGTCCGTACGATAATGATAGCGACGAAAACCTAATAAGCAGTGAGCCGTTACGAGACATTTTAACCCATCCAAAGGTTAGAAGACCATTGATGAAACACATTCCACTTGCAACAAGAACAGCATGTAGGAACTTACTTACCAAGATCCTAAGGGCCGTTATACAAGAACCACATAACCCCTTAAAATGGCAAGATCTACTCCAATTTCCATCAATAATTCTATCAAAGCCCAAGAGGGGAGGCAAAAAGCGGAACCTGGGCAAGATAATTCTACAGCGCATCGAAGCCTGGCATAGTGGAATGGTCTTCTCTGATGTAGCTAAAGAAATCACGCCATCTGACACACGAACCAGGAGGAACGACACGATCTACGATGGGAGCAAATATCTTGCCCAGGCAGTGTCTAGCAGACTCGAAGACGGCGACATAAAAGGGGCCCTTCGTTTGCTATGCTCTGATGATGTTCCTGTAGAAGATTCACCTAGAGTGATGGAAGAACTGCAGAAGAAACACCCGAAGGCTTACAATGACCGGAGGACACTGCCATGCCCTCAGGAAGACAAGTTTGACCCGATACAGGTTTCTGGAAAGATGGTTTGCAATGCTATAGCTTCCTTTCCAGCGGCATCTAGCGGAGGACCAGATGGCTTCACACCACAACATCTAAAGGACCTTCTGTCCAATGCAACAGACACTGATTTCGTGGAGACTACTACCGATCTAGTCAATCTACTATTGAGAGGCGGGCTACCGAAACACATTGCAGAGATTTTATACGGCGGTAGACTCATAACACTTGGGAAAAAGGATGGCGGAATTAGACCGATCACAGTAGGATACACGTGGCGGCGTCTGGCTGCCAAGTGTATCTGCCAGGTTGTCACTCCATACCTATCGCGAAGTCTGTCACCGCTCCAAATCGGCGTGGGAGTTTCAGGAGGGGCCGAGGCTGCTGTCCACGCAACCAGACGATACCTGCAGTCTATGCCCGACAACCATATTTTAGTAAAACTGGACTTCTCCAATGCCTTCAATGCTCTGAGAAGAGATTCAATGTTAGAGGCGATAGCAGCAAAAGCTCCAGAAATATACAGATACGTCTTTGACAACTATGCCTACGCTCCCCAGCTACAGACCAAACAGCATACTATTCTGTCAGAGGAAGGGACTCAACAAGGCGATCCCTTAGGACCACTGGAGTTCTGCCTGACGATACATCCACTTCTCGAGAGTCTGACAACCCCACTAAATATTGGCTATATGGACGATCTCACACTTGCTGGACCGATTGATAAAGTCGAGTCCGACATCAGCTTGATAGAGAAACTCGCGCCAATGTATGGTCTACAGCTGAATCGAGCAAAATGCGAAGCATCTTTTATAAGTTATGATGAAACAAACAATAGTCAGGCCTTAGCCGAGTTTGAAACTGTGGCCGTTGAAGATTTGACATTGCTTGGAGCACCGCTACTTCCAGGCAGAGCTGTCGATACATCCATTCAGAAAAAGATTGAAGATCTGGAGAAAGTCATCACAAGACTTGAGATGTTACACCCACACGACTCATTCACCCTGTTAAGGTGCAGCTTAAGCATACCGAAGCTGCTATACATATTAAGAACCTCAGCCTGCTTCCGAAAACAAAGGACTTCTATGCGACTTCGACGAAGTCTTGAGAACGGGACTCTGTAGCCTTCTTAACATTCACATGAGCGACGATCAATGGATCCAGGCGTCTTTGCCTGTGAGAAACGGTGGTCTTGGGATTCGTAGTGCCGATATGCTGGCAACTTCCGCCTTTTTGGCATCAGCCGCTGGCACGCGAAGCCTTCAAGACCAACTGCTGCACGATGTCGCCGTAACGGTCGCAGATCCATTGGTAGAGGAGGCTTCTAGATCGTGGTCTTTGAGATCGAACGCGCCTACTCCCATCGAACAGAAGGCTCATGTACAAAGAGAATGGGACAGCGCACTGATATCGCGTGCACTTGAAGGCCTTTCAGAAAGAGCCACTGATTCTACTGCTAAAGCCAGACTGTTAGCTGCGCAATCACCACACTCAGGAGATTGGCTTCTCCTGGCATCCGTAATCGCAGGATTACGGATGCCAGGAGAAGTTCTGAGAATAGCAGCCGGCATCCGGCTGGGCACTGCGTTATGTGAAAAACACACATGTAAATGTGGGGCGATAGTAGAATCCAATGGCCATCACGGATTCTCTTGCATCAAGGGAACTGGAAGGCAACAACGACATGCCATGATCAACGACGTGATTTGGCGGGCCTTCATCAGAGCCAAAATACCGGCCATCAAAGAGCCCAATGGCCTCTCCAGAGCTGACGGCAAAAGGCCTGATGGAGTCACCATAATTCCTTGGGCCAGAGGTCGATGCTTAGCGTGGGATGTCACGGTGCCAGACACATTCGCAGCATCGTATCAGCATGTAACATCGCAAAACGCAGGTGCCGCAGCGGAAAAAGCAGCCCACAATAAGGAAAACAAATATGCTGTCATCTCGCAATCGCACCATTTCATACCTGTTGCAGTCGAAACCTCAGGAAGCTGGCACGCCGAGTCACTGGAATTTATCCAAGAACTTGGTTCCAAGATAAAAGCAGCTACAGGAGATCAGCGTGAGACCAGCCATCTGCTGCAGCGTCTATCAATTGCCCTGCAAACTGGAAACTCTCTATCTGTTCTAGGCACGTCGGACTCGAACAACAAGGAGACCGTGCAGCCAGGACTGAATGTCGGTCTATAGCCTAGAATCCCTAGATAGGCTACATTTAACAATTCGTCTGCATATGAGTTTGTTGGTTATAATAATAATAATAATAATAATAATAATAATAATAATAATAATAATAATAATAATAATAATAATAATATTCTTTATTATAATAATAATAATAATAATAATAATAATAATAATAATAATAATAATGATAATAATAATAAATAGACGATCTGTATGGCGCCTTAGCTGAATGAAGCATTTATATTACAATTCCGATGAAGCATTTATATTACAATTCTGATGAAGCATTTATATTACAATTCTGATGAAGCATTTAAATTACAATTCTGATGAAGCATTTATATTACAATTCTGATGAAGCATTTATATTACAATTCTGATGAAGCATTTAAATTACAATTCTGATGAAGCATTTATATTACAATTCTGATGAAGCATTTATATTACAATTCTGATGAAGCATTTATATTACAATTCTGATGAAGCATTTATATTACAATTCTGATGAAGCATTTATATTACAATTCTGATGAAGCATTTATATTACAATTCTGATGAAGCATTTATATTACAATTCTGATGAAGCATTTATATTACAATTCTGATGAAGCATTTAAATTACAATTCTGATGAAGCATTTATATTACAATTCTGATGAAGCATTTATATTACAATTCTGATGAAGCATTTATATTACAATTCTGATGAAGCATTTATATTACAATTCTGATGAAGCATTTATATTACAATTCTGATGAAGCATTTATATTACAATTCTGATGAAGCATTTATATTACAATTCTGATGAAGCATTTATATTACAATTCTGATGAAGCATTTATATTACAATTCTGAGTAAAAGAACTTGTGCAATAACTTACTGGCGAGAATGTATGAGATTGCTCCGAACAGACATAATAATTCGCAGCACCAGATGATAAAGCAGGACAGCTCAATTGCTCCGCTCATAGAAACAGGTGGTGCAGCAATAACGACAACAGGTGCCGCTGCTGTTGGTTGATTATTCACAACATCTACCTGTTGCTGCTGCTGCTGTTGTTGTGGCTGCGGAGCCTGATAGTTGGGACATGGTTGTGGGTAATAAGGTTGTCCTGCTGGGGGAGGTGCATATGGTTGAGGGCAATCCAAAACTGATGTTGGGAATGGATAGTTTTGGGGATAAGGCATTCCAGAAGTTGGAGGATATTGGGATGGGTTTGAATATGGTGGAGGTGGGGTCATAGGTGTTGACTCGGGAGAATTTGAATTCAGAGGGAACATCGAAAGAGTTGATGAGACATTTTCTTTCTCTTGTCGCAGTGTCGTACTCATTCTCCATTTTGCGATCGGTAGTCTAAATTATAATATTAGCAGAAAGTCAATGCAACATTTCAGGTTAATAGTTAAAAATTGTAAGTTGTAAATCCATGACCTCTCATCCATTACATTATAGGCCCTATGTCACTTGTTATTATTATTTTTTTTAACAAAACAGCTATAAGTTGCATACAAGCGCATTCAACAAAAATCGTTTTCAGTTCGGGTTATAGAAGGCTTGATACACAAAACTCCTATAACTACAGAAGTCTTGAGTATAAAGCGTCCTAAAACTTTAACTGAAAAATCAAGGTATTTCAAACCGTCTTAATTTTAGTTAGCCATTGTTGTACCTTAGACATCATAGTTTAGGCGTGGATAATAATGGTTTGATTCTAGTTTAAAACTGAATTGCTCTGAAGCCTTTCTCCGGTTTAACTACAAATAACCATATTACAGTTTATATAGGCACATAATTATTGTGACATGCACAATAAACGTATTTCCAGTGCGTTTTTGAAGAAAGACGTTATGTAGTTTATATCAATACACTTCACCTGTTGAAATATCGGCAATTGTAGCTGATTCCACTCCCTAATCATTTATTATTTAGAGCTTGTTTTGTTGTTTATCATAATATCCTATGTATTCCTTTCGAAGTGCTCTTCTGCTAAAGTGACTTTCTTGCAATTGGAGAGCCGTTAGAAGTGGAATTATTCATTTACGTCTGGTATTTAACTTAGAGACTTGAATGGCAAAACGAAGCCAAGCAAACGTACCTTTTCAAACGTTTCTTAAATACGCCTTCGACTAACTTCTGTCGAGTTTAGACGGTATGTTTGGAAGCTGGTTTTCACGCTGATCAGACCAGGAAGTTGGTATCTGCAGGGTACCCGGAAATCATGGCCTTCGTAGGCGAGAAAAGACAAGTGGTGCGAATGTAGCTGCCCAGTTTACTCGATAACAGAAGCATTTATAGGGGCCTACTCCCGTCAACAGAAACTAGGCCTCTGCTTGCTGTTTTGACCAGGACAGGCCATGACAGAGGCCGGCCATTATGAACACAAATAAATATTTGTATAGTCTCCCAATATTTACTAAATGATAAGGAGTTAGGTGCTAATCATGCACCAGGTTACGTTGAGTTCGTACTAACCTATTCGCATCCTTTGAAGGACTAAGCTAATAATACTATCGAATGACAAGAGCTTGTTCTGTAAATATGAATGATATATTAGTTCAGGTGAACATGCATTAGTTTCAAGTCACAGTAGTGTCAAATCATTCAAGTTGGCAGTGTCCTAAGGTATCCGAAAAATCCTACTTAGACCAGCTTCTGTATTAACATTTATAATTAAGTTTTATTGCCTAGAATAACCTCCCTCTGGATTGCAGTAGATGATTCTTCTTTTCTTGTATTTGCCCTCAGTCACCAAGCCTTGATGACCATCGCTTCGCACGTAGACCAAACGTCGGAGGACGACATAGTCATCCGTTTCTTATCGTTGAATCTCTCCTCGCAGTTCCCACACCAAAAGTCTTTCAAATCGAAAAGTTCAAGTATCGAACTCGAATTCAGCTTCGATACGAATTGAAAGACTTTTGGTGGGAACTGCGAGGAGAGATTCAACGATAAGAAACGTAAGTGATAGTCCGTTGGAATTGCATTGCTCCAATCAGCAGCCATCACCGTCTCTGTCGTTATTCTCGAACCGCTGCACATTGCCCCAAACCTATTCCAATTTTATATTAAAACAAGCTGGTCACTTAAATATTGATATAATTGTTTACTTGTACTCATCTAATCAGCTTCTATCATTCACAGGCCTACTACAAATTATTAGACTATGACTTAACTAATCCATATATAAAGATAAGGGTATTTAGGTGGGACAGAGACAACATTACACTATTGATATTAGTTATTCGGCTACATTTCAGGAATTTCAACTAGATTGCAGTCGCTGGTGAAGGAGGTTAGAGACCAGAATTCGTCAGAGGTTAATCAATTGATTCACTCTTTCAATTTGACAGATGCTTAATGACTCATACACAGACAGGAAAGTATATATGTAAACCGAGAGAGAGAGACGAAGACACACATACAGAGACAATGGAAGAGAGAGTGAGACAGAGACAGAGACACATACAGAGAGAGAGAGAGAGAGAGAGAGAGAGAGAGAGAGAGAGAGAGAGAGAGAGGAGAGAGAGAGAGAGGGAGAGAGAGAGAGAGAGAAGGGAGAGAGGTTCAGAAATATCAATACTCTTCTAACGATGGGAATTCCTAATTTGTAGGTTGAAGGTTGAAGCAAGCCGCTGTATAAATTTCAAGCTGTAAATGAGTTCAAAGTTCATGAAGAATCGGGATAGGATTTGTGAAAGAGAAACAGTTTTGTGTGAAAGACCTGTGGAGATATAGCAAGTGGTGAGGTTTTGGTGAGTTCGTAGGGTGGATCTGAAATTTCTCGCAGTACTGGTGGGAGTTTGTTCCAGAGGGGTGGGACAGCTATGGCTATGGAGCGATTTGCAAATTTTAGTGATGGAAGAGCGGAGAAGTGATTGACAGATTGACAGTTTCAACCGCTCTCTAACGAATAGCAGTGGAGCACATGATAGGAAACATACGTTGACCATTTCTCATGAGGTGTTAATCTATATAAACTGGTTTCCAGGTATGAATTGTTTAACAGTTTGGTCTTGTTGAGCCATCAATTGATGTCACGTGGATAAGATTCAAGCGATATAGAAATATATAGAAACTCTAATTATTAACAATGACACTAAGAAAAACAATCACAGTTACAGTAACAATGGTAAAGCAAAAAGCAATGCCAACACTTTAACTACTACTAATTATAAGAAATTCGTATCAAGGAAACAATGCTCATAGAAACACAGCGGACAGACGCTGGTCTGTATGCAGAGCATAATTTCATGGCCAACAGATTCCAGTGTGTTCATAATCGAGACCATATTCAGAAACTCCTCAGCGATATGAAATTCACAGCACATCTACTGACATTCCCTCGCAGATGCTATATCGTCCGATTATCCTTCAGACCACCAGGTCTCTGCAAGACAACCATTCGCAAGTGGGACCAACATGGAACAGGATTATGTCAGATACCCGCTGCGCTCTATGAAAGCCCAATGGATGAAAGCGATGCGTGTATCTTTAAAAGCGCCTGTGTTTATTCAATTCGTGTTAACTGGAGCGCAGACGGAAAAGTTAACGAATTTGAATTGTAGGCCTCCAGTTGACATAAATTATGGTCGTTGCGTCATTTGCATACGATCCAACTGGAATTCCTAACATGAGGCTATTTAGTTATACTGCAGAGCAATTATATAGCGCCAATCGAAACACTAAATTAATGGATGTCCGTCTGAAGTGAACAGAGGCGACTTTAATGGATACATAGTTTGCACTTTGCAGGAAACTTCTTAGCAGCCAGTTTATCTGAACTCTGGAAAGAGGAGTTCAGATTGAGCTCATGTTCAAGGAAACCTACTTCAAATGAAACATAGAATCAGCATATCACCAAGAGCTGACGTCAGGTCCCCCACTCCGCTTATGCTTTTGCCTGACTGGGAAAACCTTCCAAAACGTAATTGTATTACTTACTCTAACGTAAATGTAGGACTACATATGTCAAACCAACCAGTGCATTCTTTGTTACTGTATTTGTATGTTCTTATCACGAACGTAAAAAAAGACAGATTTAAAAAACGAGTTCTATAACCGTCTTGTTTACTTCATGAGTTCTGCTCATTCTCTTCTCTCTCTTAGTTCCTTTCGTTCTTTGCAGAACATCGGGCGACAAGTTCCTCCACTCTGTACGGTTGTCTGCGATGGCCTCTGCCTCGCTCCATTCGACACCCATAGCCGCTAGATCCTCCTTTAAAGTACTTCTCCAGGTCCTCTATTTCTTCTTCCTCCCTCCGGAACCCAGGTCATCGCCTGCTTTGCCGGTCTCTGTGTCGGCAATCGGAGTGTGTGTCCAGCCATTCTCCATCTTCTCATCTCCACAACTGTCTCCATCTCCACCTCTCCGGCCATTCTCAGGACCTCAATGTTGCTGACGTGGTCCCTCCATTTGATGCCCAGGATGATTCTAAGGCACCTTCTGTGGAAGACATTCAGCCTATTTGAGATTTTTTGGCGCATTTCCATGTTTCACAGGCCTAGATTGCTGTTGGGTTCACGATTGCATTATATAGGTGCATCTTGGTGCCTCTTCTTATTGTGGTCGACCTCCATATTGAGCCCATCTTTTGGAAAACCGACATGGCTTTTCCGATTCTAGTTCTCGTTTCCAATTCTTGGTGCATTTCCAAATCTAATAGTCTTCTCATTAGAATTCTTCAAATGACCACAAGTAGCCTGAGGCAACAGAAGGCAAAGTTATTTATGAAAGAAAGACACGCGGGAGATTGTCGGACGGAATATTCATTGAAATAAACATCTTGACCGATGCATTAAGTCGGTGGAAATTTAACGTAACATCATTATTCTAATAACAATCAGTTAAAAAAATGACACAGCTTTGAGCACATTGCAAAATTAAGTAAGTAAGTAGTTTATTCGCCACCAAACGAAGCAAATCGCAGTAATAAAACTTATACTAATACAGTAGCAGGCTGCCTGAGAAGTCTCGTAGGACTCACCGGTCGCCCAAAACGATGTTGATTTTCAGTTACTAGTTAATCAATGATAGCAAAGGTAATATGTATAACAGTAGTCATTGTAGCATATTTTATAATGGTAATAAAACCATCTTGTGAAGAATACTGGTAGTAGGCCAAACTTGCTGCTGATCCGACGACACCGGTAACAAGGGCGATGATGATAATAGCGATGACCATGCCAGAGATCGACAGACCACAGGATGCGCTCCTCACCTGAATGGCAACGTTACTATGTATGATTATGACAGGGGCGGATCCAGGGGGACCATGGCCCCCATTTGATATTTACACAGGACGTGGCCCCCCGTCACGAAGTAGACGAGGAAAATGACGAAATAATGGTTCCCCATTTGATATTTACAGAGGACGTGGTCCCCCGTGAGAAGTGGGAAATGACGAAATAATGCCCCCCCCCCATATGAGATGGCGACATATGGAAATGCAAATGACGTAAAATTTTTAATTAGATTAAATTACTAAAAAAAGTCATCAATTTTTTCTGAGATGAATTTCCAAAAACTTGTTCGGTGGTCCGTTGGTCACTACCCCCACAAACTTTGATCCATAAACTTTTATACCCCTCCCAGAAGAGGGGGACTAGTTTAAACACTGGTTTGTATGTATGTATTATTTTTGCCCCCCTCCTCTGATAAGCCTTCTGGATCCGCCCCGGGATTATGAAGTTCGAATCGTAATTCAGCGTTTAAACAAGAACGAAATCCATAAAGTCAGAGAAGCAGAAGTTGAGCTACGACGAGACAAGCAATCCGAATAAGATGAGTTTTAAGTTTATTTCTGAATAAAATTAGAGAACTGAAGGATAGCACGCAAACTGTGCAATGGATTCCACTGCGCTATCTTCACGATTTGTCAACATTAAACGAAATTCTGATGGCTACAACTCCATCGAGTAAAATATTCATCCCGGGAAAACCAAGAGAAAGTGGCGTGTCTTCAAAGCGGCGTGTCTTCCTCGTTGAATCAACAGTAGTAGTAGTCGCCAGTGTAGGTATCGAAGCAACGACGGAGAGTAGACTTGGTGGTATAACTATCATAATAATAAAGACGACGGAGAGTAGACTTGGTGGCATAACTATCATAATAATATGGGTCAGATGCTACTGGTTTTGCTGCTGAGCCGTTGCTGCCAGCAACGATGACGACGACGACGATGATAGCGATGACGATGCCAGCAATCGAGAGACCATAGGATGCGTTCCTCAGCTGAATGGCACCGCGAGTATCACCAGAGGCAGCCGAACTCTGACCAACCACTGTCGAGCATAACAACAGAAAATGTATTAACTATGTATCAGCTATCTCGTGCAGCGATCCACAATGATGATCTGTGTTGGTCAGCGTGTTAGTCTGTCAAATCAGAAGTCAGGGTTTCAACTTTCCCCCAAACAGAAGGCAAACAGGAATTTAATATGTCTGCTTTCGCGGCTACCTTGTAACTATTCATCATCATCATCATCATCGTCATCGTCATCGTCATCGTCATCGTCATCGTCATCGTCATCGTCATCGTCATCGTCATCGTCATCGTCATCGTCATCGTCATCGTCATCGTCATCGTCATCGTCATCATCATCATCATCATCATCATCATCATCATCATCATCATCATCTCATCATCATCATCATCATCATCATCATCATCATCATCATCATCATCATCATCATCATCATCATCATCATCATCATCATCATCATCATCATCATCATCATCATCATCATCATCATCACCACCACCACCAGCACCACAATGATCCTCCTCCTCCTCCTCTTCTTCAATTTCAACATCATCATCATCTTCGTTTTTATCAGCTTCTCTTTCTTTACATGTAGCATAAGTCAGGGTAGACTATTAATCTAGGGAAAATTATTAGCAATTACGACAAAATATTTATACAAACTTTCTTTTCCAGCGTTTGCTTTTTCAACGGTATGATCTGGTCGCTTTTAAAGGTACCTTTCGTTCAAACTCTGAAGACAAGGCCTGACCCTCCAAATATTTACTATACTCCTAAATATTAATTTTTTTTCCAAATCGTTAGGTGTCATTGATACCTCGGGTAAAAAAATAATAATAACGAAGGTTAACCTTTCAATCAATAATTAAGTAAGTAAGTAAGTTTGTTCTTTAATATACCGCCTGCAAACGCACTGCGGCTAACAAACAGGTTAATCACAAAAGAGGCGCACGAAAACAAACAGCAAATTTAAATAAGAGAGAGATTGTTAAATACACTGGAAATGAAATAAATACATCAGAATAGAAATAAAATAAAAAAAGCCGTGAAGATAAAAAATGAAGACAGACAGTCACTAATACGGACAGGAAGAAATTAGTTAGTCTCTTAGAGCCTAAGGGATCTTCCCTACCTCGGGCGATAAAAATATTATTATTAGTATTATCTCTTTAATTGAAAGTAGTTTTCAACACCCTATAGATTTCGTCTGTTGGGTAAAAAAATAACAGTAATAATAATAATTTTATAATAATAACTATAATAATAATAATAATAATAATAATAACTATAATAATAATAATAATAATAATAATAATAATAATAATAATAATAATAATAATAATAATAATAATAATAATAATAATAATAATAA
The DNA here is from genome assembly GCA_963556255.1 of Allolobophora icterica. Classification (NCBI taxonomy): domain Eukaryota; kingdom Metazoa; phylum Annelida; class Clitellata; order Crassiclitellata; family Lumbricidae; genus Allolobophora; species Allolobophora icterica. The sequence continues at coordinate 53,523,971 of OY744612.1, forward strand.
TAATAATAATAATAATAATAATAAAAGGACGATTTGCATGGCACCTTAGCTGAATGAAGCATTTATATTGCAATTCTGAGCTACAGTACTTGTTACTTACAGGCCAGGATGAATGCGATTCCTCCGAAAAGCCATCCGCAGAACCAGAAGACGAAGCAGGAAAGAACAATTGCTCCGATCATAGACACAGATGGTGCACCAAGAAAGAGAGCAGGTGCTGTTGGTTGATTATTCACAACAACTACCTGTTGCTGCTGTTGTTGTTGTGGCTGCGGAGCCTGATAGCTGGGACCTGGTTGTGGGTAATAAGGCTGTCCCGCTGGAGGAGGTGCATATGGTTGAGGGGAACCCATAACTTGCGTTGGGAGTATATAGTTTTGGGGATAAGGCATTCCAGAAGTTGGAGGGTATTGGGATGGATTTGAATATGGTGGAAGTGGGGCGGAAGGCGTTGACGTGGGAGAATTTGAATTCGGAGAGAGCATCGAAAGAATTGATGAGGCATCTAGTTTCTTGTGCTGCATCGGCTGGTTTTCCATTTTGCGATCGGTAGTCGAAATTCTAATATTTGCTGCAAGTCAATGCAAAATTTCAGGTTAATAGTTTAAAATTGTCATTTGTGGATCCGGAGCCTCTCATCCATTACATGATATGTTAGTCGTTATTTAACAAAGCAGCTGTTAGTTGTATACAAACGCATGCAACAAGAAATCTTTTTCAGTTGAGGTTTAAGAAAGGCTGACACACAAGAATCCTATAACTGCAGAAGTCTTGTGTATAAAGCGCCCTAAAACTTTAACTGAAAAATCAAAGTATCTCAAGATCTATTAATTGTATTTAGCTACTGTTGTTCCTTAGGCATCGAAGTTTAGGAATGGATAATAATGGTTTGATTCTAGTTTAAAACTGAGTTGCTTATAAGCCCTTCTTTGGTTTAAATACAATGTAACAATTACAGTTTACAGGCGCATTTCGTGACATAGATTTCTATTCGTACACAAAAGACGAATTTACAAAATATTTGAAAGATGCCTTGAAAGGCCTTATTTAATTTATGTCAATACATTTCACTTGTTGAAATATCGGCAATTGTATCTGATTTCACTTCCTAATCAGTTATTCATTTATTTTATTATTTAGAGCTTGTTTTCTGGTTTATCATAGCATCCTATTTATTCCTTTCGAAAGCGCTCATCTGCTAAAGTGACTTTACTGCCTCTAGAGAGCCGTTAGAAGTGGAGTCATTTATTTACGTCTGGTATTTAGCGTAAAGACTTGAAAGCAAAACGAAGCCAAGCGAACATACCTGTTCAAACGTTTCTTAATACGCCTTCGACTAACTTCTGTCGATTTTTGACGGTATGTTTTAAAGCTGGCTTCTCTCGATGATCAGACCAGGAAGTTGGTATCTGCAGGATACCCGGAAATCATGGTCTTACGTAGATGAGAAAAGACAAGTGGTGCTTAACCAACCGCGCAGTCTAATGGATAATACGAGGCCTAAAGGAAACTTAGACCTCTGTTCGCTATTATGACCAGGACATACCAGAATACAGGCCGGCCAATATGAGCCACTAAACACATGTTAATATTTGTAAAGTCTCCCAATATTTACTAAATGATAAGAAGTTAGGCGCTGATCATGCACCAGGTTACTTTCAGTTCGTGCTGGCCTATTTGCATCTTAAGAAGGACTAAGCAAATAATCTATCGAAAGACAAGTGTTTGTTCTGTAATTATGAATGATGTATTAGGTAATGATGCATTAGTTTCAAGTCTGCAATGTCAAATCATACCAGTGCATATTTCAAGGAATTTAGACTGCTGGGACAATATCAGCCATGACCTTTTTTGGAATTCGTCTCTGAAAACCTTTGATGACCTTTTTTTGGAATTCGTCTCTGTAAACCTTTGATGACCTTTTTTGGGAATTTCATGACAATGCGTTTTACTAATTCTCATTTTACTACTGGGGCAAATCTTAAAGCTCTTGCAACATTTGTCCCACTAGTTATACTTTAAACATACATTGCCTGGGACAAATCAGCCTAACTACTGGGACAAATCCTAAGACTATTAGTTATACAGTTAAAATATGCCCTGAATCACACCGATTAGCAGTGTCCTAAGGTATCCTAACTATCCTACCTAGACCAGCCTCTGTTTAACATCTATAACTAAGTATAATCGCCTAGAATAACCTCCCTCTGGATTGTAGTAGATGATTTTTCCTTTCAAGAGGGTAACAGATGCTGGTCACTTAAATATTAATATAATTGCCTATTGTCCCCATCTAATCAGCTTCTAGCATTCACAGGCCTACTACAATTATTATTAGACTGTAACTTAACTAATCTAGGCCTATATATAAGATAAGGGTATTTGGGTGGGACATACACAACATTACAATATTGATATTAGTTATTCGGCTGCATTTAAGAAATTTCAAATAAATTGCAGTCGGTGGTGAAGGAGGGTTAGAGACCAGAATTCTGATTGATTGATTAATCAATTGATTTACTCTTTCTATTCGCACTGTTGCGAATAGCAGTGGAGTACATGATAGGAAACATACAATCCATTGACTCATTTCTCATGAGGCGTTAATCTAAAATAAATGAACCTGTATCCATGTATGAAT
>OY744612.1:53529111-53534111 GCA_963556255.1 Allolobophora icterica
CTCCCACAACTACCTCTTTGTCATCATCTTCATTACCATGAAATTCTTATTCTTGTTCTTACTCTTCACAATCATCATTATTATAAATTCATTCTATTTTATTTAGACATCATCATCTTCTTCCTTATCATTAGTTTTTCTTCATCACCTCTTTCTCTCTTTCCTTGCTTGTAGTATTGTTTAGATCAAACTATTGCTCCAACATACATAGTTAGCAAGAACGACAAAATATTTTCCATACTATTAGAACAGTTTATACGTAAAATATCTAGTTTTCTGGTAGAGAAAGATAAAATATTCCAACTGGTTAGGTCAAATATAAAGCAAGTGTAAATATATAATCATGCATCACGAAAGAGCATCAATTACAAATCAGAGAAACATACTGGCCAGAATGAATGCGATTCCTCCAAACAGCAATCCGCAGAGCCAGAAGACAATGCACGAGAGAACAATTGCTCCGACCATTGAAACACGGTGTGCACCAACAACGTAAGCAGGTGCCATTCCCATCAGCTGATTATTCACAACAACTACCTGTTGCTGCTGCAGTTGTTGTGGCTGCGGAGCATGATAGTTGGGACCTGGTTGTCCGGAATATACTGCTCCTGGTTGTGGATAATATGGCTGTCCTCCTGGGGGAAGTGAATAATATTGGGGGTAAGGCATTCCTGGTTGTGGATAATATGTCTGTCCTCCTGGAGGAGGTGCATATGGTAGAGGGTAACCCATAACTGGATTCGGAGGTGGATAGTATTGGGGGTAAGGTATTCCAGAAGTTGCAGGGTATTGGCATGGGTATGAATACGGTGGAGGTGGTGCGGAAGGTGTTGATTCGGGAAACGTTGAATTTGGAGGGAACACCGAAAGAGTTGATGAGATATTTTGCATCTTGTTTTGCATAGGCTCGTTTTCAATTTTGCGATTGGAAATCTAGATTCTAATATTAGCTGAAAGTCAATGCAAAATTTCAGGTTAATAGCTTAAAATTGTGATTTGTAAATCCAGGGCCTCTCATCCACTGCATAATAAACTCGGTGCTTTTTTCTAGAAAGAAAGGTTCCGGAACTGAAGAATTATGGAAGGACTAAAATCTATCGAAAAACGGGATTGGCGGTTGGGAGGGGTCCCAATAAACACTGAAAACACTTCACAACACTGACATTAAATCAAAATAACTAAATTATTCTTTTTATTATTATAATAAATAAATTATTTTTTAGTAGGCCTGAAAAAGGTGCCTGAACGCCGTTCCGGCGCGTTCCGTCTGAAAAAAGCACTGAGTAAACTTATGTTATTCGTTACTTAGCAAGTCACTTGGATGTCGAATGCGATAAAAGATCTTAGAGTGTTAGCCAATGAGGCGATTTTTCAATTAAGGTTTTAGAACTCTTGATGCACAAGGATCCTATGAAGTATCTCCGTTCGTGCTGCCGTATATACAGTTGAATTCGACTCCTGTAAACCTGTATCTGTCTGATTCTGTCACTATTAAATATCATGTAAGGCGTTTCTGAGCACCGGTTGAGTGGCGCCATAGGAAGTACGGTGCGATAATAATAATAATAATAATAATAATAATAATAATAATAATAATAATAATAATAATAATAATAATAATAATAACCATGGGCTCTCGTGCGCGTTGGGTCATGCATTTGCTAAATGACTTGATCTTTCGGAGCTTGGTCCGCGCCGGTTATCCATCCACAAAGGAGCCCGTCGGCCTCGTGAGGACGGACGGCAGGAGACCGGACGGCCTCACCCTCATCCCTTGGCTCGTGGGGCGATGTCTGATATGGGATGCGACCGTGACAGACACCTTGGCCGCTTCCTACTTGCCTGACACCTCCCAAACACCCGGTGCGGCAGCCGGAAGGGCATCGGCACGCAAGATCGACAAATATACTGAACTTTCATCCGCATACTTTTTTTTTATCTCTGTGGCTTTTGAAACCCTGGGCCCAATCAACAATGAAGGCCTGACTTTCCTTTCGGACTTGGGACGAAAGCTTTGCACCATTACGGGGGACCAACGAGAAACCACTTACCTATTCCAACGCCTTTCGCTGACGATACAGCGTTTTAACGCAGTGGCTTTTGGGAGCACTTTTGCCGGCCGGGAAATAGATGAATAGGGCCATTCCGGACACTTTATTTTCCTTATTAGTTAATATTCAAGTCCCTGAGGGATCCTGTATACCTCGGGGCAAAAAAAATAATAATAAAAATGATAATAATCTCAAGCTGCTTTAATTTTATTTGGCTATTTATGAGCCTTAAATATCGTAGTTTAGGCATGGGTTATAATGGTGTGATTCTGGTTTAAAACGGAATTGTTCAATAGCCCTTTTCCGGTTTAAATACATATAGGCCTAGCAATTAGAGTTTACATTCCCATTTTGTGGCATTGGTTTCTATATACAATAGACGAATGTCCAGTGCTTTTGGCAGATGCATTGAAAGGCCCTATATAATTTTTTTCGACACACTTCATCTGTTGAAATATCGGCAATTGTATCTGACTTCACTTCCTAATCATTCATTTATTAAGAATTTGTTTTGTTACTCATAATAGAATCTTAAGCATTCCTGTCCAAAGTGCTTGGTTTATTGCCCGTTGATTGCCATTAAGAATGTGCTGATTTATTTACTTCTGGTATTTAAATTAAAGACGTGAAAGCAAAAACGAAGCCAAGTATACGTACCAGTATAATCTTTTCTTAAATACGCCTTTGACTGAGCTATGTCGAATTTATACGTAAGTTTTAAAGCAGGGTTTTGCTCACTGATCAGACCAGGATGTTGGTCCCTACCGGGTAGTCCTGCAACTATGACCCCTACTGGATGACAGAAGGACTTAGACTCGTGATGATGCAGGCAACAGAACTTAAAAATACAAAGACCACTGGGGTACCGTTTCAACATAGTTAGTGGGGCAATGTTATGCACCATATGTCTTGTGTATGAGCACCTGAACGCAAGGTAATATTGATATTCATTATGCGGCTACCGCAAACGAATTTTAACTAGATAGCAGTCGCTGTTGAAGGGTTAGAGACCAGAGTTCTTGAGAAGTAGGACAATCACTTGATCTAGTCTTTCCATTTGCACAGATGCTTAATGACTCATACAGAGACAGCCAGGCATACAAGTAAACAGACAGAGAGAGGAGAACGTAGAGCAATAATAGTCAGACACTCACAGTCAGACAATGACAGAGAGAAAGAGTGAGAGAGAGAGAGAGAGAGAGAGAGAGAGAGAGAGAGAGAGAGAGAGAGAGAGAGAGAGAGAGAGAGAGAGAGAGAGAGAGAGAGAGAGAGAGAGAGAGAGAGAGAGAGAGAGAGAGAGAGAGAGAGAGAGAGAGAGAGAATGTTATTACTCCTCTATGGATGCGAATTCGTGTTCACATTATGCAACGATGCGATGTAATGTAACTGCAATGTACTGTGATGCGATGTCATAGAAATGGAAAATTACAGAGCATATTAAATAACGTGTAATTTCAAGCGGCCTTGTCAATGGTCAATTGTCTGTAGTCAATAGTGAATTGTCAGTAGTGTCAGTGCCCTTAAAGAATTATATATAAAATAGCACATTGGATGGCAAAGCAGACTATCTTTAAAGAAATGGGTTCGATTGTCTCGGTTTTAGATGTAGGACTTACGTTGGTCGTCCAATCGCTAAGTCCTGGGAAAAAAGGACCTTAATAAGTTCTCTGAGGTAGTCCTACTAACACTTGGTTTGCTACAGATCTGAGAAATCCGTACTTTCTTACGACTTTTGGGTTACAGGATCATGCGAACCACAACCTAAAGTGCTGCTGTTTATAAAATGAATTTATTTTTAAAGGATTGAATAATGAGATTTCAGTAATTTTCCCAAGGATGCGGTTCAGACTGTCCCTGCTGTTGCTTAATGTCAATGTTAATTTTGATGATAATGTTCACAGTTAATGTTAATTTTTGCTTTTGATTTTGTTAGTATTAATGGTAATGTTAATTTGTATCGCATCATTACATGCAGCGAGCTACTTTCAGGTGCTAATATAACGACTAGTGAGAATGAGTCTTTGGCATATCTATAATTATCAAGAGTCGGAGCTTGTAGCAAGCCAGGTTCAAGGTAATTTATTCCAACAATGAACCACTGAAGTAATGAAATCTTCGACAAAGTGTGAAGCCCAGGGCTGTAGTCGAGGGTATACGCGGGTATACAGCGTATACTTACCTCTAGAGAAATTTGACAGCGTATACTCAGCGCTCGAGACGAGGGTATACGCGGGTATACAGCGTATACTTACCTCTGAGGATGAAATTTTCAGAAAAATAGAGGTTTTTCAAGGTTTTTAGGGCGAATGACTAAAAAAAAAAAAAAAAAAAAAAAAAATTTCATCAACTTTTTCAGAGACAAAATCGTAAAAAGTCTGAAAATTTTCAGAGAATTGGTGAAAAGTCTGAAATTTTTCCTAAAAAAAGGTCTTCAAATTTTTTTGGACGCCGCTGGTCACCGGTAGCGTATACTCACCTCAAATTTTACCACTACAGCCCTGGTGAAGCCGTATGTATTTCGTCACGCAGTCTGAACCTACGCCCAGATTTCAAAGTAATAAGAAAAGGCTTTTTATTGTGTAATAAGATCACATGGCTGAATATCGATAAACTTATGTACTGATGTTAAGTATTGTGATGGCTAGTGTTCAGTATTTCATAGAAAAATTTGACCCCAGTTTTAAACAAATCCTCAGCTGAAGAGAGATTTTAGCTTTCTTGATACGAAGTTAATAATTAGTAGTAGTAGTTGAAGTGTTGGTTTCGCTTGCTTTACCATTGTTGCGGTAACTGTGATTGCTTTCTCTTAGTGTCATTGTTAATAATTAGATACTATAATTATCACATAATTCATATATGGATACAATAATTAATTTCATATCAAGGAAGCAATGCTCATAGTAACACAACGAACTGACGCTGGCCTGTACGCAAAGCCCAGTCAGCAGA
>OY744612.1:53539111-53564111 GCA_963556255.1 Allolobophora icterica
TCCAAAGCCCGAGAAATGTGGTCGTGAACAGTGTTTAGCTTACTTTCCGCCAAAATACAAATTTCGTCGTGTTTTGAAGCTTTAGCAACGAAACTTCTACTTACAACATTTCCAATGATATCCAGAAGACTCGTCGCTATGGCTAAACTCTCTAGAACAATACCAGGAATAAAACCAATACCAGTGGCTAACATAGCTGCCCCACCCACCCCAGTTCCAAGACTAACTATAGCAAGGCCGGCCGAGGCCCCATTAGCCACATCTACAACCCTCTTATACTTCTTGCACAGTTGTCCCCGACTTATCGCCTCAGACCTCAGGAATGCTTCTATTTCGCCGATCTTCTGCAAGCGAAATGTTTGCGACGTCGTGTCTGACGAAATTGTTGACTCCATCAGCGGTGGGTACAAAGACATAGTTTTTTTATAGTTGCTCTATCAGTAACGTTACGTTTAACTCAATAGTTGAAGTACTTAAAACGCCTCTCTTTTTTCCTTCAATTCGAAAACTCGTTTGTCCTGGAATGAATATTGCCCTAGATGCATCAAATTGTCCACTTTGAATGTCAACTGTACGATCGATGCTACCCGCGGCTGTAATAACGCGAACTGACGCATCACCGGTGCCAACACCAAACATTGTAAGCCTCCAGAATCCGCGGTCTAATGAAATAACCTCATTATTAGTTTGCAACGTAATACATGGATAACGTGCCGCGGTCAATGGAAGCGTTTGCCACGAACTTTGAGTCACAGTTTTGGTCGCTGTGTAAATATCGCGGCTGTGGTAATCATCCGACACGAAATCGATGTGGATTTGGGGAACCGCGGCTAACATATCTGCGGTGGGCTTAGGGATAGTATATCCCCAGTTGGTTAGTCCAACCAAATCATCGAGGTTGTACTTGTGCATATTTGTTTCTCCTTTTTGCCGGAGATAGCCCCGAATCTTGTAGTGTGAGTCGGCCATTATTAAGTCTTATGTGTCTCCAACTTTAAAATATGTGTAAATCTGGAAGTGGGATATTCCAAAAGTACCTTGTGTTGGGCGGGTGGCCATGACCATCAGACTGAATGCTTCGAATGCAGCTCCGGCGTTGGCGGCGCTTGTGTTGATGGTGAACTCTTGTGCAGAATTAGTCAAAGTGACAGCGGATGAGATGAGAATTGCACGACCAATTTCATCAGCAGATGAAAGCCCATATAATACCCAGGACGTGATACGTGGTGCAGTAGGACTAGATCCCCCAGCCAGACTAACCTTCCATATTCGCACAGGCGTCGGGCAATCAATCTGTAAAAAAGTCCCTCTAGTACTACCATCAGGTTCAGGTGCGGCAGCCGTGGTCCTCCACTCACCTATGACTCCTGAGTTGAATGCCATATAAGGCGAGTAATCGGGAAGAGATGCGCTGGCCGAGGCCTCAAAACCCGTTTCGGAAATGTTTTTGGACAGGGGTGGAATGTGTCCGCTGTAGTTGAGAAACTTGATGCTGTTCACGTACTGTCTTACAGCGATGTCTTTACTATCTGTATACCTTTTAACCACAACAGCCTGATTGTCGACATATTGTTTATTGGCCACGTTCAAAGGCTCCGTCGGTATTTTATTTAACTTTGTCATTTTGCCGGTTACGATCCTTGTCACCTGCCCGATGCTCGCCGCGTCGGTATTAGTTGTTGAGGCCCCCGTGTAAAGCCCAGTCACCCTCTTACCGCCCATGGCTAAATTTCCAGTCATTGCGTCGCCAACTTTAAGCACGCAAGCGCTCCTGACCATAGCGTCTTGTTCTTCGGCGTAAGTTTTTGCAGCTTCGGCTTTCTGGTCTGCGTACCCCCTTGCGGCGGCGGTCTTTTGATCTGTATACAACCTCACGGCCGAATTAATCGCGGTGTCCTGATCGACCGCGTACTGTCTAGCAGCAATATGTTGAACATCAACATATTGTTTGTTAACCACGTGCAACGACTCCGTGGGAACTCTATCGAGGCTCAATAGAGCGCCGGCGACCGCTGTTGACACTTGTTTCCAACTCGCTGCGTCGCTATCAGATCCTGGAATCTCTGTTGGAAGTCCAGTTACTCGGTGGCCACCCATGACTAAACTTCCAGTCATAACGCTGCCAGATTTTAGCACACACGCGTTCTTGACGATAACATCTTGCTCGTTGACGTAAGTTTTAACAATAACATCCTTTTCGTCCGCATACTGCCTAACGGAATCTCTCAGCACCTCGTTCTTCTCGTCCGTGTACTGTTTAGCATCGATAAGCTTCTGGTCTGCATGGTTCTCGGCCGCGGCCGCCTTCTGGTCCGCGTACAGCCTGACGGCAGTGTCCAGCACAGTGTCCTTTTCGTCTGCGTAGCGTTTAACGAGACCAGTAACCTCGGAGCTTAAGCCGTCTGCATACAACTCAGCTTGTTGCGCCCGCTCTTTCGCGTACTCTGTTATTTGTTTCCAACTCGCAGCGTCGGACTCCCCCACCAATTCGTCCCATCCCTCGTCTTCACTGTCAGATCCCGGAGTGTCCGTGGGCAAACCAGTCAATTTATGACCACCCATTTTTAGAACACCAGACATCGTTCCACCGGTGATTTGTAAGTTGTCCTGATCTATGATGTCTGCATAAGCCTTTGTCGCGGCGTCTGTTTCCATCGTGGGCGTTCCCACGTTTGTCAGTCGAAAACCTCCAGCCGACAGAATTCCCATCATGGTATCACCCGCTTTGTGGACGAGCCCAGCGGCGCTTATCTGCCCCCCTCCCACCCCACCTCCACCGTCTCTTCCAAATTTATCAACCGGCATTTTTTATATACAAAAAGGTGACGGAAGTCTAACATAGGTCAAGCACGATGTCTTCAAAATTCTTTCCGGCAGCGAGCTCTCTTAGCACGGTCAGGCAGAGATGACCACATACCACATCATCGGGCCCCTGTAGCTGGAACGTTTGAGTTCTTATGGAACGGTTTAAATATCGAGAAATTTCGAGAGGCGGATCCAGCCCATAACTGTCAAAATAGATGGCTGTAGGCCCATCTATCCAATAGGCAACCCAGTGAGTACCATCGCCGGAACCAGAATCTAAATTAACAACTCCACACTCCTTCTCACGAGCCGCGGCATGCAGACCATCTCGCATGAAAACACCGCGGAAATGCGGCAGCGCCCTGGCAACTTTCTCTATATCGAAGTTGCTAAGAGGTTTTAGTTTTTTTGTCCGATGTAGAGACCCGATCCTTTACACATTGGGCAACAACCGCCACGAGTCTCACGCCCGAGATATAAACCAGTCCCGCGGACCTGGGCCTCGAGTTCGCGATTGTGACGCGCCGCCTCCGCCAGTGCAGCGTCGCTGGCCTGTTTGCTCTGCACAGCCTTTACTACCCCAGCGGTCCCACCAGCCACGGCACCCGCCGCGGATAACCCACCAAAAAGCAGCGGGAGGAGAGCCAGTAGTGGAAGAAATCCACCCATTTTAGTCATCTTTTTCAATTGCGTTTTGGTGAATCTCAGCTCCATGCCAACGCCTTCCGAAATCTTCTTCACGATTCGGGCGGCTTGAACTTTCGTAAGCGCGAGCTTATCGTCTCCACGAAGCTGGCCATGAGTGAGTCGAATCGTGGCACCAGTGCCGGCTCGCGCGGCTCTAGCTAATGTTTGCTTTTGCCCTTCGGTCAGTGAAAGGCCGAACGCAACGTATTCAGTTTTCATTTTTGGAAAAAATATATCTAAAAGAGGGCCTTGTATCTAAATGTGAAAAACCGATTTCTAGTAGACGACGTTGAATTTGCTGCCATCCGATTCAAAATTCAGGAGTCGGTCGCTGATCAGGACGGCATATGCTGTCGTATTATTTGGTACCCCTTCGTTAAAGTCCACCTTGATTTGTATGTCCTGTACAGAGGTTTTAAGTCGTTCAGATTGCCTGCGCACGTCCAGAACGAAGATCGGAAACAAATCTACAAATTCGATTGGTGTCAGTTGGCATGACGATTCACGCGCGTCTATGCCGCAATATTCTTCCTTGAAGTCACGTAGGGCCTTGTAAGCGCGAGAGGTTGTCCTCTTGGTGAAGTCGAGATTCATGTCAACAACCGGGTAGCGATCGCTGTTGAGCATAGCGAAAATGTTGCGAACCTGCACATGGTCAAACAGTGCCGGATTCTGGCCTTGATGTGCATTCTTTCCAGTTTGAAAAGCAACAAGAATCCAGCGTGGCTTTTCCGTGCCCGACTTAACACTCAAACGCCAGGAAAAAGTCGTCGCTCGTGGCACCGCAATGTTGTCGCATTGCATGGCGCGGAATGCCACAGGTACCTTAACCTTGGCTTCAATCTGCTTCATAAGCATGCTTTTATACTCCAGAGCGGGTATTATATGCGGCATGAACCAGGAGAGTTTAGTCAGCGCGATCTGGCCATTGGCCGCAGCGGCTTCCTTGAAGATCGCGTCTGCATCCCCCTGCCGGCTCAGCAGTAAAGAGTGTTTGATCCCGTATACAACCTTGTGATAATCATCGCAAAAACCGAATAGATGTCTTAAGGGAACGATGAATGAAAACGTTCCAATAGGGACGGGTTTTCCAATGATCATCAGTCGACGGGCCTCGAAGCCGATATTCGCAGCCGCCGCCGCCGCGGTCGTGTCCTTCTGCCAACACATGTTTAAACCTTCGCCTTTGGAAAAATCATCGCCGTATACCAGCATGCCTTTCATCGTCGTGGCTTGCCCAGGTGACATGACATTCTCTATCTCGGTGTTGTTAGCCAAGTATCGAATCTGAGAAAACATGTACGGGATGGCGTTGTTGATAAATGTCACCAACGAGTCTGCGATGTAGGCCGCGCCAGTTGTTATAAGCCTGCCCTCCACAAGAAGGTAACTCTTAGAAGGCTGCGTGAAAATGTCTTGGTTCTGGATGTCTATCTGTATGGCCTGCCCATTGTTGATAGCCGCGGGATTTTGTGACTCATACTCGCGGTATTCAAACGATTCGATGCTATTGTCATCGGGCACCGCCGAAGCGATGTCCAACATTTCACTCGGCACGTCAAATGCCGCCATTATTATAAGTAAAAAAGTTCAAGCTTCAATTATTAATCATGCTGTAAATGAATTTCATGTGTGGTGGGTAAAGCTTTTTTGCGTTTTTATGAATTAGTCTGAAATTTTTTTAATTTTATTTCGCGAGAAACAGACCCCTACCACAACGACTCGGCTTTATAGTCTTGAAACCGGATCCAGCAATGCGGCTGTTTATGTCAGCCATTGTCGGAACAACGGGTGGTGGACTCACAGCCAGTTGTTTCAAGTATTCGATGCTCTTGTCGCTGAGCGCCTTCTCCAAAGGTGCGGGAACCGCTATTGGTGCTTTTGCGCCGGCAACAGCGCGTCTCGCTTTCACGGCATCAACGATCTGCCTGACGGCAGACGCCGTTGTGGCCCCAGCTTTCACAACATTACCAACTACATCGGCAACGTTTGTTATTACACCTTTATTAGCCGAAATGAAGGATCCGGCACGCCCTAGCAAGCCCGCGATTTTGGGTATCCAGTCGAAAAGTCCACCACCCACGACACGACGCCGCTTTTTAATTCCAAGAACAAACATGAGAATATTTAAGTGTGAAAATCTACGCACTGCGGATGTGAAACCTTATAGTTACTGTCTCACCGCGGAGGTTTAATTGTTCACCATTCTGGTCGGTCAGCCACACACGAATGCCCTGTACGTTGCCAGCCGGTGCTACTGGTAGGTACACTAGATTTTTCGGAGACTCGATTACCTTATAGCCGGGCGACACATCCGGGAAAAAACTGTAGATTACTGGCAGCTGGCTACCATTTCGATACGATCCAGAGATAATATCACAATTTACCAGGATTGTGTCCACCCGGAGAATATCGACTGGATTTTCTCCCTCTTTATAACCAAGACTAAGCGTCTGAGGGTTAAAACCGAGCGTTTGCCTGATGGTAGATGCGGCCATATCTACCTTAAAACGGGCCTTCGTTATCTTTACGAAGGCGCGAAGGGTAGATGCGTTAGCTCCTACAGTAATAGGAGAATCAAAGCTGAGTTGAGCAACACCTGGCGGCGGCGGATTTTGCATTTCTAACTGCCGGCTGATTTCATAATTAATCTGTGCGATCTCGTAGCTTCCGTCGGGTAAAATGATCGTCTTCCAGGTCTGTCCATTGGTGGGGCTGTAGACGAACTTGTTATTTGAACTGTCAATGTTCGGAATCGAATTATAGGTTTCAAGATTGACCAAAGCAAGCTCAAAGCGTCTTTTTGGATCCAGGTACAGCGGCGGTGAGAAAGCCGTGGTCCACCCTGTAGTATCTGAGGAAACAACTATACTAAAATTTTCCTTAGGCTGCAAAAGGTCTCGAATTTCCTCGAGCAGTTTCTCCGAGCGTTCCATCTGAGCCATGAATTTTGTTTTCTATTTCTATTTTATGAGCATGTTTCTATTCAATTCGAGTGCCAGCTCTTTGGAGATCGCACCGGAACGCAGTAACTCATCAAGAATGGCGGAGATTTCGTTGCCGAGACCTGTGTTTCCCGCGGCCCTAGAGGCCACCAAAAGCTGCAACCTCTCTACCAGGGCGTTTGGATCGTTGTAAAATCGTAAATGAGATTCATTTACAACCGCGCCGCCTCGAATCAGCTGGAACTTTTTACTTTTCCGGCCATGAATAGGCAGACCAGACATCTGTACGAGCTTTTTGAAAGTTTCAATTGCCTGAGGCGAATATTGCTTAGTCTTAACGAAGCGTTTCGTTAACAGGCTGAACAATGACTCATCGGCAGGAGCTTCGAGCACGAGGTTCCCACCTTTAAACACTCTTAGTCTACCAGCAGACAGCGCGACGGGGTCGACGGAGAGCTCACCCAAGGCGCTACCTTGTAATTTAAGGGGAACGGCTGGGACACTGAAACCCTTTCCCTTTTTAATGAGGCTGTGGCCCGCTAGCAGTGTATGGATTCGCTTTTTATATTCCCTTAGGGCTTCAATATCTGCAGTCACCTCATCTACCTTTTCTTCGTCTTTTTGCTTTTTAGCCAGCTTTTTCTCTTTGCCCAGGGTGTGGCGATTATAGTGATTGACCTCACCGATTATCTTTTCAGCACCTGCCTTGTCGGCTAAATCGAGCTCGCTCGGAGGTCTGAAACCGTGCCTTATGATTGCCTCGACGTTGAGATATTTGTTTGGATCGACTAACAGTGCGGGGGGATTCGGGATGCTGGAAGCGCTGGAAGCGCTGGAGCAGCTGTTCCTGCTGAATCGCCGAACAACGCCGCTATCGGGTTAAAATTAGCAGACTCTGAAATCTGCGCCGGCAAATCCTGTAAAGCGCTGGTAACTTTCTGCAACTCCTTAGACGTAGCCGCCTGGGATTCAGCCGTGGCTGTGGCGATTGGTTTGAAAAGCTTTGTCGCATCGTACTGAAGGTTGGCTTCACCGAGCTTCTCATCCACGAAACGCTGTCTCAATCGATTTCTGCGAGCTAAATAGTCCTGAGTCAACGCGTCTCGCTCCTGTTTAGACGAAACTTTTGTCCACATCGTGGTTGTATGTCGACTATATCTTGTAAGTTCTTAAGTGTGACAAGTTTCACAATGTGACTGATAATATCGTCACAACTGTCGCGCTAAGGTATTTTTTTATACACATTCAATCAATCAGTAACGATAACTTTTGTCCACATCGCGTTTGTATGTCGGCTATATATTGCATATATCGTGTCTTTAAATACTTGCCTTGGGCTTATAGAAGCGATCGAACCCGCAGCGATATTTTCCATCGTACACTTTGGACGTCAAATCTATGACTGCGAATCCATATGGTTGGGCAGCGCACTCGCTGAAGAACGTACGGAATTCATCGAAAGACATGTCGCCGCCCACGAACGTATCGTGAATGGCTCGCAAATTTTTGCTGTCTTGGTTGAAGAGGACGATAAGATTAGCATTGTCACGGATCGCTTGCTTCGGAATTCGAAAATAATTCTGTGTTAAGTAGAAGCAGTCCGCGCCACCGTGTCGACCCATAGTGAAATACCTTTCAATGGGCGACTGTTTTTCAAGCATGACGTCATCGAACACTAGAAGGCTTCTGGCATTCTTATTTAATGATTCAACTGGAACTATTTCATCTGAGCAAGAGTGAAAGGAAGCCACTTCCTTACCGGCAACTTTTTCGAGTTCTGTTATCCAGTCCCGAAGAAACTGATATTTTTCCTGTCCCAGAGACTTTGAGTATAGATAGAGCCGGTCAAAACGTAGGTACCCCTTCTTCAGAAGGAGGTTGAGTAGTAGGTTTGTTTTTCCACATCCGCTAGGCCCACAGATTATGCATCGTATGCTTGATGGCAACAACCAATGGTGGTGTTTTTTCCCATCGTCGGCTTCGAGGTCAAAATTTGTTATTTCCATATAGAGACAACGAGTTATGATTGTATTCAACGAACACAATGTATTGCCTGCGATGTAAGAAACATACTGAGACTTCAAATGAAACAATCGTCGAGTTACGAAACGGTCGGCCAGCCAAGAAGGGAACCTGTGCCGTCTGCGGTGCAAAGAAGAGCCAAATTTTGCCTTCTAAAGTGCGAAAGACTGGAGGTTCTCTACTGAATAGGGCTCTTAATGTTCTGCCTCTGCCTGAGATGCATATGAGCCTTCCATCCGGTATGTCTTCGGAAGAGAATCCGGGAGGTTCTTTTCAGAATACGGGAAAGTACTCTTACTGTGGACCATTCACAAAACTCGATAAACGGCTGTCACAGCGCTATCACGGTGTTAATCAGCTCGACCGTGCGTGCCTCCACCATGATGTGGCTTACGCAGTTCATAAAGATACCCCAGGGCGTAACCACGCAGATGACATCCTCGCTGCAGCCGCGTCGAAGATCGCACTCACCGATGAAACTCCGGATTATGAAAAGAAAGATGCCCGGCTCGTATCGGCCATTATGTCAGCAAAGTCCAGGCTGGGGATGGGTGTTGGACGGCGACGCAAATGAAAATCATTTGTGTATGTGTTTACCTGTTTGTAATATATAGTTTTACTGAAATGTCTAAGAACCTTTCAACTGTCTATTACAGCCCTAGAGGTTACTGGCGAGGTAAGGCTGCGGTGAAGAAATTAGCCTCAGCCGCCAAAGTTTCCGAGGCGGAGGCTCGTGATTGGCTGAAGAAACAAGCGGTGTGGCAGATTTATCTTCCCGTTCCACGCCGCATACCGCGTCCAAAGTTCGATGAAAATCGGCCAAACGCCGTACACCAAGCCGATCTCTTGTTTTTACCTCACGATAAAGTAGGTCGAAAGACTTATAAATACGCTCTCACTGTTGTTGATGTTGCCTCACGATACAAAGAAGCTGAACCGTTGATCAACAAAAGTGCAACCGAAGTCGCCGCCGCTTTAAGCCGGATCTATAAGAGGGGCCCATTAACTTGGCCTCGACTCTTTCAGGTCGATCCTGGACGCGAATTTATGGGTGATTTTACACCGTTGCTGGTGAAACACGACGTTCTTGTAAGACGCGGGGAGGCTGGAAATCATCGCCAACAGGGCATCGTTGAACGCTTTAACCGTACTCTAGCTGAGCGACTTTTCGGTGCCCAGTACGCTCAGGAATTGCTCCTGGCTGCAAGGGGGTCATCCGAACGGTCAGTGGAATGGGTTCGCCGAATGCCCGAAGTTGTAGCTGCACTAAACAATGAGCCGACGCGTTTGCTCGACATGAAGCCGGTTGAAGCGATGAAAGCTGCTAAAGTGACACAGAAGCCCTCTCATTCACAAATGAAAACTCGTTTGTGGGGAATGGATGAGCTTATTCTTGGACACGACGTTCTCGTCCGATATTTGTACGCTCCCGGCGAGCTCGAAGGTGGAAGCAAACGTGCCACCGATCCTAACTGGTCGCTCACCATCCACGCTATTTTGGATGTTGTTCGGCAGGCTGAGCAACCGGCTTTATACCATCTAGTTGATGGGCCAGGCCGCGGTTTTGTGCGTGAGGAGCTGCTTCTGGTGCCTATGGGCACTGAGTTACCCCCCGATAGAATACTCAACCGTCGTTGATTTTGTAGTGCCCATATGCCAGCGTTGTTATCCCATCGGCCTCGATCCACTTTTTTGTGTCTAATGGAGAGAGGCTGATCTTATTCTGCTCGTACACTCCGATCTGGTGGTCGTGGCTTCGAATCACGACTTGTGTGTGCCGCATCTCTTCTCGTTCGAACAGGCACTCCTTGTATAGCTCGTGGTGCAGATCCTTCTTCACAACTGCTCTCTGAACGCCTTTAGCTTTCCTGATCTCTGAACCACCCGATTTTAAGATCGAGTACATCTTCGGGCGTAATCCTACGAATTGGGCTATGGCAACTCCGTTACATTCATCCTTGAACTTGCCCACGACTTTCTTGTTCTCGACGTCGTAGTATGGGCTGTCTTTTGGAAACTCACTAAAGTCGTATAAGTGTTTTTTATTCCACATATCGGCGTAAGCGTTCGGAGTTTCCACCTGAAATAAGAGGCTATCTGTGTCTGTATATAGCAACTGGGCTTTTTCTCCGTACTCGTTTTTCACATCGTTGTACCAGAAGTCGTACATGAGGTGCTTGCTGAGGTCGAGGACAGCCTGACCAACATATACAGGTCTGTTTAACTTGAGCTTATTCTTCAAACTGTGAATCGCGGCGAGTTGGTCGTTGAAGATTTTGTGTGATATGTAGGCCGGGTCCGCAATTAGTTTACGAAGTTTGTCAACTTTTGAGGTCGGGACCAGGTTGACCCTGATTCTTTTTCTAAGATTTTCCATGGTTTTTCCGAAAACTGCATTATTAGCCAGTTTGAAGAAATCCTTCTCAAACTCCGACGTTGCCTTCGCTCTCAATTTCGTATTCATCTCGATATATGGAGCCATCCACGCCTCCTGTCTAAATTTAATGGCACGATGGATCTTAGAAACTCGCAGCCCCAACGAGTGATATAGTTTGAGATTTCTATAATGGACCACATACCGCTCCTTAGGTCGCAGGCTTGGTACTAACTTCACATGCTTTGTGAACTTGCCTCCCAACTCGTTCATAAGCACATTCTGATAGTCACTCAACCACTCCTCTTGGACTGTCAGGGTCTCCGGTGCTAGGGGATAGTCGCTATGTGATTCGTGGAGGTGCTCCGGGTACCCGAGATCGACTTCAAGTAGGAAGCCTTCAGGCGCGTCATCTGGAGTTTCCAACACTTCATCGAGAGTTGGACTTTCCCAGCTAAATCCTCCAACTGGTAGTGACTGTTGCATCGCCCAGCCGTACAGGTTATTAGCATCGAGATACATGATCCAGTTTTCTGGCTTCGTGGTATCATGATCTGGACATAGTGGGTTGTTGGCCTTTGCGAATCTCTTGGATACCATCGAAATTCCGCCTCTGAGGCCTTTCTCTGCAAACAAATGCATGTCTATATCAGTTAAAAGTTCGAGTTCGATCTTCGTCTTTTTCAACAAAGCGTCCCAAGCCATTCCTGGTAGGCTAAAGTAGTTAGCCGGGTCCAGGCTGTAGTGCTTCATCGATGTGGATCTGAAGGTCTCGAATACATCGGCTAGTAGGAGTACATCCGTACGGAGATACAAGTCATGATAGTCGCCCAGAGTTTTACAATCGAATTCATTCCATACTCGTTGGGCGTGTTCATAATCCGCATCAGAAATGTTCTCACGGGTCAGCCTGCTGTAGAACGCTTCTTTGGGTGGAAGTCGATCTTCTTCGAAGCGGTGGTAATCGTGGATGTATTCGTAACAATAAACGCCCTTTCGCCTCAACAGATCTAATTTTAACCGTTCGTTATGAACGAAATTTTCCTTTATATATGCCGTTGTGACTTTGAGATCCTCTAGCGACAGATTTCCTGATAGTTTATCTAACGAGCTGTTTAGAAACTGGAGACTATCAATGAACTGTAGTTGTCCAATGTTAAATGTCATGTATTTCTCCATATTGTTTGGAATACAGTTAATTTCAGTTGCCTCATCCTGTGCGGCCTCACAGCCTCCGATCGCTTGCATGATGAGATGACTGTCGTAACCTCGCAGATTGTGGAAGACCACCGGTACCTTACACTTATCTGGATATATTCGAAGTTTGAGGTTGCAGGCGTTGTGAGCAGCACCTCGGTACTTACCAGTAATGTGACAGTGGTCGCGAACTCTATCCTCTTCGAGCGCTTCTCCGCAGATATGACATTCGTTAGCCTCGCGGAATGATTGGCGATCGGCCGGTGACATAACCATCTTAGCCGGGGTGGCCAGCCTTTGTTTGATAGTGGCTAGCTCGCCTTGTAGTCGTTGTAGGAACTCTTCCACGGCGTTTTCTCCACGATATAGCACCGGCTTCTTGGTGCGGCCATCGTATCGAACCACTATATAACAGAAGCTGCATGGTTTCTGCTCAGCTATCTGTCTGGTGTTGCTCTCGCTGGGATTCATGGCCGCACCTTCGATTGGCATGTTTAGAGCCTCGAAGTCTGCGTAAACGATATACGGAGTGCGCATCTGTTTATGATGGTTCTGGAATTTGAGGATATTTTCATCCTCTTTTGGCATCTCAATTCGCTGAGGCTTCTCACTGATACCCTGGCAATCTTTGATATGGGCATCCAGCAAGTCTTGTCTACAGAATATGTGTAGGCAGCGACGACATGGGTGTTTCTTGCTTTTGTCTTTGCTATTTTGATTAAGAATTCGGCCAAGGTCTTTAATCCAGACGTAGTGGTAATTCTCACCACTGACTAACAGTAGAAGATCGATATTATAGTCTCTATTGGTCTGCTTTGAGACATAAATTGGATACAAAGCTTTATCCCACCCGAAGACTGAGACGCTTATATTAGGGTTCTGACGTTCGAACTTACCGATATCTGTGACCTTCACTGGAAATTCTATACCATCGAAGTTTAGCTCGAGGAGGTGGCCCCGATACTTAGTTGGGCGATCTGGATTTTGTCCATGACCTACTGGATACATAGCACTTAATATGGCCCACTCGAAGCATCGGTTATCTTTATTCTTTACATTAATAACCGTACGAGGGGGTATATACTTTGGTGTAGGAAAGTAGCTCCTTGCACGAAATGGTTGATATTTTGCAACGCTGAGGTCTACCGCCACGACCCGCCTCACCCTCCAGCCTGACCCCTCATTGGTATAGTCCTCGAGGCTTTTTAGTACTTCGGCCTTGGCCTTTCGTACAGCCCCTTGGATTTTACTCGCATTCGTAATTGGCACTGCTTTGCTTCGAAAGTAGGCCGTATTGGTAATAGTACCCGGGGTCGCGTTTCCGTCGTACAACATGTCAACGGTCGGAGCCAGCTTTTCCAACTCAACTGTCAACACTTGCGAGTATTTCAGACCGTCTTGTTTCAACAGCTCTTCGTTGAGCTGCGCCTCAGTGCTGTGCTCCATTGCACTCAAGAAAGCCAACGCATCTCTTTCCAGCCTGTGGTTAAGAGGTACTTCTGCACGGAAGTCTCTCAGAAGCTGGTTGGCGAGCTCTTTGTGTACTAGAAATGGCGGTGGTCCACCTCTATCCTGCTTAATTAGGAGTGGGTCGAATTGTGCTAGAAGGGATTTACGTTTTGCCCCTCTATGCTTGCGCACTGGAGGAATTGGCCTTGGAAGCAGTGGCTGTAGTAAGCGCCTTTTGACTGCATCTGGGATAGGTTCGTCTAAGATATTTTTTAGAACAGCTCGAAGAGCTGGGGGGCCAGTAAACTCACCCAACAATTGTGCAATTTTTTCATTCGTAGACAATGCCATAGTTATAAATTATTTATACTACTGTGGCAAAGTTTTCCTTAATACAATAACAGAATCGTTTGTTTAAAATGAAATTTTGTTTACTAGATATTCGATTGTCGCTTGCTCGTCTGTATTATCTCAATACAATAATGGAATCCTTTCTTTAATAGAGAATTTTTTTACTCTACTACTATGTTCGCTAGTCTTTTCCATTCTTTCTCGAATTCACGGGTTAGTCCGCAGCGTCGAACTCTTGATTTTATGACGTAATAATCACAACGTATACACTCACCTAAGTGGTTTTTGATTCCCCTTCCACATTTAGCGCACGGTCTTGTCTCATAACCATTTCGCAGCTGTGCTAAATGTTTGAAACAGTGCTCCCCAATACATCTGCGACAGCACAGATTTGTTTTACCTATAACCAACCACTTGCAGAAGTTTTGCCCCAACATTATGTTTTTATACATACCACAACTGATTCTTTTATTTAAATTGAAAAAATATTCAAAACAAGGCTAATTATTATTATTATTATTGTTATTCGTATGAGACGCCACAGTACATAGATGCCATAACCAAAATAATAAGGACTTCCAAGTCTTTAATTATACAAGTCCTTTAAACATGATTTATACTCCTTCACCGTATGAGGCGCCACAGTACTTAGATGCCATAACCAAAATAATAAGGACTTCCAAGTCTTTAATTATACAAGTCCTTTAAACATGATTTATACTCCTTCACCGTATGAGGCGCCACAGAACATAAAAAATAGGCCGCTGTTGGATTTAAGGCTTACAGTCATCGCCTGAAAGTGCACGGCGTCGATATGGGTGATGATCGGTCAAAATCCTTATTATTTTGGCCTGTGTTTATGGTTCGCTTGTTGTAAACCCAGACCGCGGTGGATGGATGGATGGATGGAAAATGGTGGATAGATAGATGGAAAGGATGACGGATGAACTTTACGTAAATGTAATGTAGGCCTATATCCCCGAGATTTCTCAGCGCTAAAACAAAGCCACATCACGTGAAACAGGATGCTTACTAATGGAATATAATACAAAGCAATAAATCACAATTAGGCGGTTGCGGAGACCGCTGCACTGATGGAAAATAATACGCATCTGTTTTATATCAAGCGTTGAATGATGTAGCCTAAAGCCTCTATGTGGGTACAAAGCAATAAATCACAATTAGGTAGTTGTCAGAGACCGCTGCACTGATGGAAAATAATACGCATCTGTTTTATATCAAGCGTCGAATGATGTAGCCTAAAGCCTCTATGCGGGCATATGTCTTCCTCTGTGTGTGTGCCTGTGTGCGCCTCTGTGTGTGTCTCTGTCTGCGTCTGCGTTGGCCTGTGTCTGCCTTTTCGGTTCTCCGCACAATGGTTAAGTCAAAAGCTATAGTTAATATCAAGCGTCTCATAAAAGCACAAATAATTTGGCCGAACCCTAATGGCCTCATAGCGGCCAGACGATATCCGTATGTATGCATATGTATGCATGTATGTATGTATGTATGTATGTATGTATGTATGTATGTATGTATGTATGTATATATGTATGTATGTATGTATGTATGTATGTATGTATGTATGTATGTATGTATGTATGTATGTATGTATGTATGTATGTATGTATGCATATGTATTCATTGTATTGTCATGAATCTCATGTGTCGTTGCTGGCTAGCCTTGCGGCTCTGTGCTAAACTTTGCTGGCTGGGCCAGGCTGGGGTAGCCGCGCGCCTGCCAGTCTCTGTGCGAGTCTTAACTATCGACTTATATGGGCCGTCGCAAAATTTGGTCGCTGGGCAGGCTGTGCGTAAGAGTCTCTGCATGCTTACTATGGAAGTGGGCAGGCAGGCAGAGCAACGTGGGTGTTTATATATAGGACCTGCTCAGTCTGGATTGACATCCCATGTGTCGGAAGACGGTTGTTGAACGGCAAACGTGCTATAATCATTCGGAAATGGACAAGGAACAGAAATTTTTGCGAGCTTTAGCTGATATTCCATTTAAAGAGGTTAGTAAAAAAGAGAAAATTAAATCTGCAGAAATGCAGCTTAGAAGAATAAATCAAAATTATAGAAAGACGAAACAACGGCTGAATGAATCAGCGTTAAAATTAAAGCAGCTCGCAATTAAACGGAAGTCGCTGCGTGAGAAAGTTAATGGGCTAAAGGTGGGCGTAAATGAAGATTCAGATTCTGAATGTGAAAATTTACAACTGCCTCAACAGGTAGAAGATGCAATTTTAGCAGCCTTGGGTGAACCTGTCGTGGAGAATATGGAGGACGATGATATTAATTTGTAGTCGTTAAATTCTCTAAATTTTAATTCTTCCTTACAGTCAGGCTATAACAAATTTTGAGCTCATACGGCGCTGTTATAAGGACGGATGCCCTAACATGGTAAAAAATTTTCCTTCGAGCCTGGCTATTACGGATTTTTTTAGCTGATGCCGTGCCAGTATAAGGCTGAGTATAGCATAGCTCTGTGAAAATTTTAAAGATTTATATTGGCATCGTTATCAGGGCGCGGTGTGTGGCAAAGTGGCGTTTGTCTCATAATTAAAAACCGCAGGAGCCCATTGATAGCTTTGTGACGTGGCGAGTTCAGGCCGCCATCAAAATAAGCCTGTGCCCCCGCAGCTTTTTGTGGGATATATTTTTGTTTTTCACTAAAAGTTTAGACGATTCCAATACAGGCAACACAATAGACCCTGAAATATCATTACATAGTATTTGTCGTTCAACAATCGTGTTCTACACATGGGGGCGGAAGACCAGCAGTTAGCTGGGAGGAGGCCGTCGGCGTGTAAAACACGTCCTGACGAGTCCAAGCAGGGGTCTTGTTGCCCTTGAGACCAAAAGTCTTGGCATTGGTTTTGGTCTTGGTCTTGAGGACAATTCTTGCTGCACAGGACGAAACGGAAATCCACCCAAGAAAAAAACCAATCATCTGGTGAGTAGTGATTCTACTTCTTTCTGTATTAAGCGAAAAAAGTATATATTACTGGTGTAATGATGATCATAGGCGCCGACTTCTTGGGGGCCTTGGGTGCATTGCACCCAGAGAAAAAGTTCGGTGGGGGCCTGGCCCCCAGAGGAATTCGGACCTTAAATTAAATTTTGGGGTATTCCTAAAAAGGTCGTTACATTTTTATGGGGATGAATTCCTAAAAGTCGCCAAATTTTAGGAGACATGGCCCCCTTTTATTTTTTGACGGATGACTAAAAAAATAAGCCTTCTGGATCCGCCCCTGACTGGCACCCAGAGACAAAACCAAAAGTCGGCGCCTATGATGACGATTATGGTATAATTATGATTATGATTAAATAATGTCTCTGTCTATCTCTCTACCTCTCTCTCAGTCTCTCTATTTCCATTCTTTCATTCATTCGTTCTGTGAATTTAAAATAGCCCCTTCAAGATACCTACTCAGGAGCGCCGCACCGTTTTTATATATTCAACTTGGCGTATATTCCTAATTTAAATAGTTAAAGCTGTTATTACACTCCTAGCTTAAACGTGACAGATGTGACAGATATTATCGTCACACTGTGAAAGTTGTCACACTCGAGGACTTCTAAGCTATAAGCGTTCGTGGATTCCACGGGCTGCCTGGAAGTCGGTCTGCTATAATTGTCCGTGGGTTTCAGGACCCTCTGGAAGCCTAGATGGTATAGATCGGCATCCTCTTAATTCGGTGAGATAATGGAGTGGTGGGGACCAGAAAAACTGGGTGTTGTAGGCCAGTCAAAACTGGTTTTTAAACGTAATTACGATGGTGTCCCCAACGCCGTGTTACCCCACTACTGTTTCAGTTTACAGGTGCATTTTGTTATATAAATTTCTATAAATAATAAACATATTTCCATTGCTATATGAAGATGCCTTGAAAGGCGCCCTGTAATTCACTTCGCCTGTTGATATATCGGAAATTGTCTCTGACTGCACTTTCTATATATTTATTAGAGCTTGATTTGCTGTTTATAAAAGCGTCTTAAGTATTTCTGTCGATTATGCTTTTCGGCTGAAATGACTTTCTTTTCTATGGATAGCCGTTAATTAAGAATATGTTCATTTATTTACCTCTGGCATTGAAGCTTAAAGACTTGAAAGCAAAACGAAGCCAAGCAAACGTACCTGTTCAAACTAGGCCTCCTCTTTCGACCAACTTATGTCGAGCTTACACGGTAGGTTTTAAAGTTGCTTTTTTCTCGCTGATCAGACCAGGATGTAGGTCTCTGCAGCTTAGGCTGGCAAATCGTGGCCCTCTTAGGCGAGAAAAGACAACTGATGCGTGACCAACATTCTAAGGGGTAACAGAAGGGATTAGACTCACTCACCGTGACGTAGGCACCTGAATACAGGTATACAAAAGACCACTGGGGTACCGTTTCAATATGATTCTTCATACAAGGTTATAAGTAGCACGCCACAATCTGTCGTGTATGGGGCGCTGAATGCAAGTTAATATTGAAATCAGTCATGCGCCAACCGCTCTCGAGCTTCAACTAGATTGCAGTCGCTGCTGAAAGGTTAGAGGCCAGAATTTTTCAGAAGTAGGACAATTATATATAGGCTGATCTATTCTTTCCATTTGCACAGTTGCTTCATGACTCATACGATGACTGGGAAGCAGGCAGGTAGACAGGCAGAGAGACGAGGACGCAGAGCAGTTCTAAATAGTCAGACACTCAAAGGCAGACAGTGAGAGAGAGGCAGTAAGAGAGAAAGGTCCAGAAATGTTATTACTCTTCTAACGATGAGAATTCGTGATCACATTCTCCAACGACGCGATGTAGTGTTGCTACAATGTAATGTGCTGTGATGCGATGACATAGAAATGGCAATTTATAGAGCACCGTAAATAACACGAATTTCAAGCGGCCTTGTCAATAGGCCTAGTCAACAGTCAGTGCCCAGAAAGAATTAAATATAAAATGGGACATTGGATGTTGTTTTAAAAGTAGACTATTGCCGTTGTAGAAGAAATCGGCTCGTCATGGAGTTGTCTCAATTTAAGATACCGGTATAGGCCTTCAGTTATTCAAATCGCTATATCTTCGAAAGACAAGAACCCTTAGTAAGTTCTTCGATGTAGTTATGCTATCTCTTGGTATGTCCAGATCTAAGAAATCCGTACTTTCTTACAACTTTTGGGTTACAGGATTATGCTAACCGCAACCTTAAGTGTTACGGTTTATAAAATGAATATATTTAATAAGTTTTGAATAATGAGATTTCAATAATTCACCCAAAGATGCGGTTCAACTTGTCCTTGATGTTGCTTAGATTAATTTTATTTTGTAATTTTAATGTTGTTAATGTCAATGTTAATGGTAACGTTAATTTGTATTGCATCATCGTACGTAGCGAGCTACTTTTAGGTGCTCTCTTTGGACTAGTGAGGCTTGAGCCATTTTATATTGGTATCAATACAGCTGAGGCGTGGTAATAAAGAGACTGAACAAGTAGTCAGACACTCACCTACAGGGACAATGGGAGAGAGAGAAAGAGACAGAGACAGGTCCAGAAATATATATCATGACTCTTCTAACAATGGAAATTCATGATCACGTTCTGCAATGATGCAATGTAACTGCAATGTGTTGTAATCTGGTGTGTTGTATTGTTGTCTGATGTGATATCATGTACTCTGATGTGATGCGATGTCTTGTCACATGAATGGCAATTTCCAGAGCGTCGCAAACATGATGTGCTTTCAAGCAGCCTTGCCAGTTATAGTCGATAATCACTGATCAAAACGACTCGAACTTAAAATAAGAATATTGAAGTTTTTCAAGTGAACTACAGCCGTCTAAAAGGAAGTTAATTCGACGTTGGCAAAAATTCAGGCTGAACAAAAGTGCCACGGAAGACAACGACAGGAATGGGCTGAATGGTTTTTGCAAGACGTTGGAAGAGACAACGAGTTTCTACTGTTTTCTTACTATTATTTATCCAGGGGTACATATAATAAGTCGGGAATAAAATGGCTTCGGATCACCATCATCATCAACACCACCACCACCACCACCACCACCACCACCACCACCACCACCACCACCACCACCACCACCACCACCACCACCACCACCACCACCACCACCACCACCACCACCACCACCACCACCACCACCACCACCACCACCACCACCACCACCACCACCACCACCACCACCACCACCACCACCACCACCACAACCACCACCACCACCATCATCATCATCATCATCAGCAGCAGCAGCAGCAGCAGCAGCAGCATCAGCATCAGCATCAGCATCAGCATCAGCTTAAGCTTCAGCATCATCATCATCATCATCATCATCGTCGTCGTCGTCATCATTATTATTATTATCAACACAATTCATGCATACGTGTATACATGTGTCCATGTATGGATAGAAGTGTATATAGATCAACACTTCATAAGAAATGTTTCCTATCGTGTTCTCGACTGTTATTGGTTAGAGAGCGGCTGAAACTGGCAATGCACGCTATGTCATTCGGCTGAGGCAGACATCACATGGAGTCTCGTATAGAATAATAGTTATACTATGAACAACAACAACAATAATGTTGTTGATTATGATGTTCGTCTTAAAAAAATAATAATAATAACAACCCAACGTTTTAATGCGATGGCTTTCAGGGCCACTTTCACCAGCCAGTAAGTAATTAGACGCAGAGACAAACGAACGGATTCTTGAGTTGAAAATTTACACCATCGTCAGAAACTCCTCAGCGATAGAAACTTCGTAGCATACGGGTACGATCGCCGACTGATACTCCCTCGCAGATGGTAGAAGATGGTAGATGATAAGTTCGATATTCCTTCAGGATAGCCATTTGTAAATATCCTGGAGAATTTAGTTCTAAAACGTCTCCGTGATTGACAGCACTCCACAGACACTGCCTTGCAGCTTGATCACAATCAGCTACTCATCTTGTTTTTTATTTTTATGATTTTACTCCGGAAAGAGAAATTGAACTTAATAGTCACAACAATTTGTAAATAAAGAAAGAAAAGAAGTTAATTTTGATCTTGTTCAACTTCCTGAAATTATGATCTACATTTGTAATGTTATACACACAAACATCTATACACCGTGTCTCAAAATAAACTGTGCAAAATTGTTTCTGTCAGAACTTCGTCAAATTTCCACCAATTTTAATAATTTTTGGTAGGTAGATGGCAAAATGGCTGAAATTTTATGCAATACATAAATTTTCCACCTCACCTGACTCACGTCATCGCACTACCTTGTTAAACACAGATGTGCCAATTTCTTATATAACGCTTAAATCTTATTACATGCAACAAACTATCTGACGACTTAATTAGCACGCAGTAAAGTAAAATATGGTTTACTTAGCAGGGTTTTTAATTGTTATGACAGATCTGCTTAAAAGTGTTAGAATTGGTGCTCGAAATGTGCCCCGCTTACACGGACACAAGCGCTTAGATGGCAACGCCACTGACTGATAGCAGCATCAACGATCGACTGGTCAAAGCGCGCCCAATCGTCGATCAGACGCATTTTGAGTTCATCGACGTTGGCTATCCTGGAGGGGTAAACCTTTTCCTGCAGCACACTCCATATGCTATAGTCGACTGGGTTAAGATCCGGTGAATTCTGCGGCCACAGTGTTGGAGGTATGAAGTCGGGCGTTTCTCGCTCAAGAAAAGAGACAGTGTCGCGTGCTCGATGCGCCGGGGCGCCATCCTGTTGAAAGACAAAAACTCACCCTGGGATATCCGGCGTATGTCTGGCAGTAGCTTCTGGGCAAGAGGGTTGTCGCGATAGTAGGTCCCATTCACATTGACACCTGTCTCGATGAAATGGATTTCAGTGCAGCCAAGTTTCGAGACGTTAGTTGTTAACATTTAAGCGTTATATAAGAAATTGGTACATCTGTGTTTAACAAGGTAGTGCGGTGACATGAGTTAGGTGAGGTGGAAAATTTATGTATAGCATAAAATTTCAGCCATTTTGCCATCTACCTACCAAAAATTTTTAAAATTGATGGAAATTTGATGAAGTTCTGACAGAAACAATTTTGCACAGTTTATTTTGAGACACGGTGTATACCGTCTTTCAATCACGTCTCATTAAGCGCGGTTTGAATGAGTGTAACACTGAACTAAACAAGTGAAGATGAAGGTTACCAAGGAATCTCTATGGAGATCAAAAAACCTAATGCATGCAAAGTATATCTCCGAAATTTCTCAGCGCCACATCAAAACCACGTCAGGGAGACCAGGTTAAGTAAACATCGGAGCCATATCAAATCAAGACCGTAACAGCCAGGTTATTTGGTCTTTTTCGGTGCCAGGTCAGAATTCATGGGAGGTTAAGCCGAAGATACAGCATGGTGATGCGGTAGAAATCGTTGACGAATGACGACATTAGGCGCGCAGTGGCGCAGGAGTATAAATTACAATCAGGTTAGGATAGCCTAAGGGTTTGGTTTTCAGTCGCCAGTGGATAGCTGCAGCAGAGAGGGCAAACGGAGAAGAGGTCAGACTGACAGATATTATTATTTATTTAACAAACGAAACCTCGCCGCCATGTTTTTTTGCCTCAAATATAAATACGCCTACGGCTTATCCCTGGCCGCTTCAGTGGGCAAACAACATCCACAATAATTGCCATCTGTCTGCCTGCCTGGTCCAGTTGGTTCTTGACCTGGAACCGATTTATACCCTACCTACCTATCGATTTTGCTTCGGCTAAGCGCTTGAGAATAAGCTGGTTCCTGCGATTACCATTCTACTATGATCCAGCTGCGCTTCACAACGCCTGAACAATGAACATCCAATCGCATCGGCTGAAAGTGACGCAATGAAGGTTAACTATTTTTAGCACACATCGTATTTTAAGCTGAAAAAAAACAGTTGGGAAATTCCTATTTCACATTGGTTGTGAAATCGTCGCCATGATGTCGGCCGCGACCAATGAAAACCTTCGAAAATGATGTCATTTTTGGAGTAACTATTTTTAAATCGGTTCGCGTGTTGGCTAGGCAACGGCCTAGGCCTAGGCCTATATAAGATTCGCGTTGCGCGAAGCGGGCAGTGGGTTGGCTTCGGTTGGCTGTGTGCAAACATGGCGGACTGGAAGTGGATCTTGTCGCACACAAAGTGTAAGGTTTCCCATCTAAGACGCTTACTTCGTAGCCCCCGAGGTCTTCGCAGCCTTGGGAACCGCACTCGGCCTTCGGGATAACACACCGTTCAGCGACCCCGCTATCGTTCCTGTGTTGAACGCCTGGGGTAGGTGTGTTTCCTGTTGGCCTCTGTCATCCTAACCCTCACTGGTGTCACTTGGTCTACGTGTTGATATCGTGATACTAGGTGGGTTTAAACAGAGGCCGCAGGACAGAGCTACATTGTGTGGATGGCCGATGGCTTATCTGGTAAGTTTCGTTGGCCTATTCTGTACACAGAGCATCTTCTAAATTCTAAGTTCATTATCAGGAACGTTTCTTTGAATTGCTGCAAAAATCAATGGCCTTACATTTAACTATATTGGCTGCATCTTAGACAATATTGGCGAAGATCTATTCCAGTGATTGCAGGCTTTCTTGAAAACGTTTGAATTATATTGTCGCTAATAGTGTTAGTAGTTTCGGAGCACGAGTTATTCTAGGAAAATAGTTTTAAAATTTCAGTCAGTGCTTTCTTACTTATGAACATGTTTAGAAATTGAGCTGCTGAATTTCTAAGGTTAAACATGTAATGACATAACGGTTAGGGCTACTCTCGTTTAACAAATTTCTGGCATCTTTGATAGTTCTGCTTTAACCGATTATTCAGTAATTTTAAGAGTAAGAAAAATCAGAGTTTCTTTAAAAGCATAACGATGTGTACAGAATAGGTTGGCTAGTGGAATGCTATTAAATGGCTTGTGATTAAGATGAGAAGGGACTATCGGAGAAGGCGTTTTAGATTCGAAACCCTACGCTGTGTGTGCCAAGACCACTCTCAAGTGTCGTCGCCCATGTATGAACACATTCCGTTGGAACCACCTGTCACGGGCATGTCACTCAAATCCATTACGACCGTCAATGCAATTAGGCCTAAATACAATACAATGCCACGTAATGCAACGAAAGCCACTGAACTAGAGTACTCTGATATTCGATATTGATTTATGTGTATGTGCATTGTGCAATTCAGTAAAAATGCTGAATATCTAGTTTAGAAGGTAAGACAATGCAGTAGAATACAGTAGAGTAGGCCCTATGTCCCTTGAGTAAAATGCAATAAAATCAATAGACCTACCTCAAAACAGAATGTAATATACTAAAGAACACTACAATGCAAAACCTTGACAATACAATGTAATGCAGGTAATACAATCAATCAATCAATCAATCAATCAATCAATCAATCAATCAATCAATCAATCAATCAAATCCTTTATTGAAGAATAAAATAGAATGCTATACGAATAGTAAAGTACGAATATTCGCAAGGACGTCAACTTCGCATTGTATCTTAGACACAATTTGTGCGCTTTCATGGGGTTAAGGCCTGGACGCCCACGGTGACCTGGGGAAAAGAAGCTAGATGCCTTGCAACTGTGGTGCTTGAGACTGATCTCGTGATTTTAATAATCTGCGCACATCACAAATGGAGAAAACTTCAGGCCCACACGGC
This sequence comes from Allolobophora icterica, assembly GCA_963556255.1. NCBI lineage: Eukaryota > Metazoa > Annelida > Clitellata > Crassiclitellata > Lumbricidae > Allolobophora > Allolobophora icterica. Next base: position 53,563,609 of record OY744612.1, read on the forward strand.
AGAAACGTATGATAGAACGAAAAGTCTCCGGGTGGCATATTAACAGTTTACATACGAATTCAGATGCGAATATTCACGACTAATGACGTCCTGCTGTGGATTGGAATCATTTGATGCCGTGGATGCGGTTGACGTAATACTGGTCCTTGCCCCACGACTAAAGCCAAGATGGTGGATAGCGGATATTTTCTCGAGTTGCCTTTGAAAATGAATGTATCGCAAATAATGAAGAAAGAATTGAAATCAGAGCAAAACTAAAATGACAAAGACCATCTTAGCCTTGCCAGTCATCGTCGTCGTCGTCGTCGTCGTTGTCGTGATCATAATCATAATCATCATCATAATCAACATCATCATCATCATCTAATCCATGGGCGGCGATCCCGGGGGGGTCGAGGGGGACAAGACCCCCCCACCTTTAAGAGTGGGGGGGACACGCCATACATCGGACCCCCCAAATTTTGAAGAAACCCCAAAAAAAGGTCATCAAATTTTGTAGTGAC
>OY744612.1:53569111-53576611 GCA_963556255.1 Allolobophora icterica
CGCAATGACGCTGACGCAGACGCAGACGACGCAGCGCAGAGCGCTGACGCAGAGGTCATTCGGTGCAATGTCACAGAGCGCTGACGCTGACGCAGACGACGCAGCGCAGAGCGCTGACGCAGACGCAGTGCACAATGACGCTGACGCAACCGACGCAGCGCAGAGCGCTGACGCAGAGTCACTGGCGCAATGTCGCAGAGCGCTGACGCAGTGCGCATGCGCAGAGCGCAACGACGCAGAGCAGAGCAGCGTCATGTCGCAATGTCACCAGGTTTAGACGCAGTCCACACAAAAAAAATCAAAGGGCCCAAATCGGCACAATTCCCCCCCACTGAGAAAAACCCAAAGTCCCCTTTTGGGAAACCATGAAATTACATAAACCATTAGGGAAAGGATATGTGGCCCATCCTAGCAGCAACCACATTGCGTCCACCTAAAACGTCTCCTGCGCCTACTGATACCTAGCTGGCCTGCGCATCGTACGGCGCGGCCGTTCCCTCAATGTTCGCTCTGATTCAGCCTCGCGATCAATGTGTTGATCGTCAACCTCCGGAGCTGCCGTCTCATCCCACTGTCCTCTTGTCCTCCCGTAGCAAGGACGAAGCTGGTCAACATGCGCAGTAAAAGCCTTAGCTCTTAGCGACTTCTGAAGGACATAATTCAATGGTCCACAAGACCATACCATGGAAACTTCCCCTGCTTCACACGACCACAGCCTCATCACGCTCAGCTCAGTATCTTCTTGTTGAACCTGGGCATATCTCCCATTGCCATCCGGTTCACTGGACGTAGGAACCTCTATAACCTCCCTGTTCACTGCGGGTTCCATCAGCAATGGGGGTTCTCCGCACTGGCGACATGGCTTGCGCGACATGGCGTCTGCGTTCCCATGCTTACGTCCTGGTCTATGCACTATCTGGAAGTCATATTCAGCCAGGCGTTCTAGCCACCGTCCCTGCTGACCTATCGGTTCTGGCGTCCGCTGCAGCCACTGGAGTGCAGCATGGTCCGTCCGTAGTACAAAGTGCTTTCCTAGAAGATATTGTCTATAAACTTTTACAAAGTGCACTACCGCCAGTAATTCCTTCCTCGTGATGCAGTAGTTTCTCTCAGCCGCAGAAAGTAACCGGCTCCCATATGCAACGACCTTTTCCTCATCTTCTACTCTCTGTGACAGTACAGCTCCGATACCTACATCGGAAGCATCGCAATCTAAGACGAAGACAGCCTCTTCTCGCGGCAATGTCAACACGGGAGCAGTGGTTAAGGCTACCTTCAGTCTGTCAAAGGCGTCTTGGCACTCCTCGTTCCATTCAAATTCCCTACCTTTCTTTGTAAGTTCAAAAAGGGGAGCAGCCACACACGAAAATCCAAGTATGAATTTCCTGTAATAGGCGCATAATCCTACGAAGGCCCGTACGTCCCTTAGTCGTTGCGGAACCGGCCATGAGACCACTTCTTCGACCTTAGAAGGGTCAACCGAAATCCCGCTGGAGGACACAATGTGTCCCAGGAAGTGGACCGTTCGCCTCAAGAGGTGGCACTTACTAGGCTTTAACTTCAGATTGGCTGTCCGAAGGCGTTGAAATACCAACTCCAACCGCTGCAACTGTTCTTCCCAAGAATTCCCAAAGACGATCACGTCATCCAGGTAGACCAGACAACACTCGAAATTCAACCCAGACAAGACTATATCCATTAGCCTCTGGAAAGTCGCTGGAGCATTACAAAGCCCAAAGGGCATCACCCTCCATCTAAAAATTCCTCGACGGGTCACAAAAGCAGTCTTATCGGCATCGCCGGAATCCATAGCCACTTGATGGTATCCGCTGCGTAAATCGAGCGTGCTGAACCACCCAGCCCCGGTAAGGGCGTCAAGACACTCGTCTATTCTCGGTAGAGGGTAGGAATCTTTCCTCGTCTTATTATTCAATTGACGATAATCTATGCAGAACCTTAAAGTTCCGTCTTTCTTCTTCGCTAAGACTACATTCGCAGCCCATTCACTGAGCGCGGGCTCCACCACTCCAGCCGCCAGCATTTTATCCAGCTGGTTGTCTACAGCAACCCTATATGCCAGAGGTTGCCTCCGCAACGGCTGTCGGACGGGACGCTCGTCCCCTGTGTCTATCCTATGCTCACAGACCGTCGTCTTTCCAAGATCCCCCTCAGTAGCCGAAAATACATCAGTGTAGTCTATTAGCAATTGCTTTAAATGATCTCTCGCCTCTGTCGGTACATCCTCTGGGAGATCCTTCATAAGGTCCTCTACAACCGGGTTGTCGGACCGGATCGGACCAACGCTAACACTCTCTTGCTCCTCCGATACCTGGACCGGGTGCAACCCACCGATCAATTGGTCCCTATACAGCCTGGCCGGCTGTTCGCTAAGGTTAATCACCCGAACCTGGGCCAAATTGGCGTCGTCTCTAATCACCACTCTGGCAACTCGGACACCCGGTAGCATCTCAGCAGTTTCGGTCATCCACGCTGATGCAGTGGCAGCTAAGTTCCCGTATAACGTTCTGGACGGCACATCACATTGGGAGCGAGGAGACACAATCACCTCCTCCGCAACGACAACCCGTCTACACCAGGATGAACCATTTCCTTTCACCAAGGGGATACGCCTCCTACCCACGTAAATGGCACCAGTACCAAATCCAATCCTACACCTATGCTCTCGCAACCAGTCCATACCCAACATTGGTTCGAAGATTTGATCGGACACCAAGAACTTAGTATCGATATGAAACCCTCTGGAAACCTTAAGGGGGACCGTTAACTCTCCTAGGACCCGTATCTGCGTCCCATTAGCTGCTAATAAAACCCTGGAGCTGGACTGCATCTCTAAACCATCGACAAAGGCAACAGGAACAATACTCACTTCCGAGCCTGTGTCGAGCAGACATAGGCGTGACCGTCCATGGATCGTCGCACGAATGTAGACTGCGTTGTTGCAGAGCGCAAGAGGTCCCTCGCGAGTCGTATGGTTCATGACGACTGGATCGTCCACATCTTGATCCGCTGGCTCCGTCTGTCGAGGAAGAAACCGTCGGGGCTGGCGACAACGACGGGCGATGTGCCCGTTCCGCCCACAGTTGTAGCACGTTATGTCACGTCCGGAGTTTCCACGAGTGTCGACGAAGGGAGTCGAATCCGAAGTACTTCGCGGGGCGTTCCGAAGATCTTCCAACTGTCGAGAGATCTTGCCTTCCAATTCTTGCTGCCAACGACGCTGGGCTGCAAGGAAAGTGTCCAACTGCTTCTGGAGTTGCGTGTTCACGTCGACTTCTTGTGTCCCACGAACCCGGTTAGACGGTCTTCGGCGATCGTCCAAATCAGTCATTTGCTGGTACGCCGCAAGGCGCAACGCCATTCGGTAGGCTTCATCGATATTCTTCGGCTCCTTCTCTCTCACTTTGAGAGACAAGTCACGATCTCTGATGGCTTCGAGAAAGGCATCTCGGGCAACTATCTCAGTCGTCTCGTTAGACGGAACGGGATATGCAAGGACCACCAGGCGTCGGATGTCGTGGAGGAGATCGCTCAAACTCTCATCCGATCGCTGTCGACGATAGTAGAGCTGGGCGCGAAAGGTTTCCGCCTGTCCCTCAGCTCCGTATCTCTGTCGCAACCTCTCAACAAGTTGCTCATAGTTTATGTCTTCCCGTGCGCCAAAGTCCCACAAAAGCTGAGTTGCTGCTTTCTCGAGTGCGCAACGAAGAAAATCCACCTTGTCCTGATCACTCCAACGATTGTGCCGAGAACACACTTCGAACTGCGTCAAAAAGGATTCCAGAGACCCAGTTCCGTCGAATTTTCCAGGCTTCATGTACGTTCTCTTCTGACCGAGCAGAGCGCCGACGTTTTCTATCAATTGCGAGTCCGTAGAAGTTTCACTCACGACGGATGCCTTCTTTCGTCCGTAGTCGGTCGAAGTCTCTGATCCCAGAGCGTCGAAATTAATGCTTTCTAGGAGTCGACTGGGGTCCGATTCGAACTTCACAGCAGATTTTCTCTCCTTCTTTACAACCGGCGTAAAACAGATCGGAAGAACTGGCGACGTTTCAGCAAAGTCCAACAACGCATTGAAACGGGTCTCCTTTACACCAGTGTTTTCCATGCTTGATGAGTTGATCGTTCAACGAAGAAAACCAGACAACGACGACGAAGAAAAACCAGAAGTACCACCCCACTTCTGGTACCAGTTTTGTGGCGAACCTGGGCCGAATCAACTTACCAGGATGGCCCAGCCCAGGGTTCGGATCCTGACTCTAGTCCGTGGGGTAAGGCTTCCCTTAGTCAAGCAGAAGGCTAACCTCTGGTTTCAAACTTTATTGCCTGATCACACTCAATCGACTACCCGTCGATATAATTCAACAAACATAATGAAATGAGTTCACAGTTAAATCAGTTTCGCAGTCCGACGAGGCAGAGTTCAAGAACGTACTCAACCGGAGAACACGACTCCGGCGACGCAGACGACGACTGTCAACGACAGCAACTGATAACTACCTGTCAGCGACGACCTAACAACGACGAAAGACGAGCAGAGTCCGTGGTACAAACGACGCAACCACGACGAAGTGACTGAGCACTGGCGACGCTGACTCTGCACTCGACGCTGACGAACCGTCAAACCTTTCTCCGTGTCTGACTCCGAGTAACTGCCTATACTCACTCACTGTCCAAGAACTCTACTGACTGTTGAGCTGCGCACCTCTATATATAGTGTCCCTTGACGCAGCGCAGCGTCACAGAGCGCTGACGCAGAGCGCAGACGCTGACGCTGACGCAGAGCGCAGAGCGCAGAGCGCAGAGCGCAAAGCGCAAACGACGCAGCGCAGAGCGCTGACGCAGAGTCACTGACGCAGCGCAGAGCGCTGACGCAGACGCAAACGACGCAGCGCAGAGCGCTGACGCAGAGGTCATTCGGTGCAGTGTCGCAGAGCGCTGACGCTGACGCAGAGTCATGGACGCAGTGCAGACGCAGACGCAGCGCAGAGCGCAATGACGCTGACGCAGACGCAGACGACGCAGCGCAGAGCGCTGACGCAGAGGTCATTCGGTGCAATGTCACAGAGCGCTGACGCTGACGCAGACGACGCAGCGCAGAGCGCTGACGCAGACGCAGTGCACAATGACGCTGACGCAACCGACGCAGCGCAGAGCGCTGACGCAGAGTCACTGGCGCAATGTCGCAGAGCGCTGACGCAGTGCGCATGCGCAGAGCGCAACGACGCAGAGCAGAGCAGCGTCATGTCGCAATGTCACCAGGTTTAGACGCAGTCCACACAAAAAAAATCAAAGGGCCCAAATCGGCACAATATGGTAGACCATAATATGCTCCTTCAGCGTCTTGAGACTTCATATGGGTTGCAGGGCCTCCCTCTTTGCTGGTTTCGATAATATCTCTCTGAACGAACCCACATGATTATTTCGGGCGACTCTAGAATAAAATGGATCCACATTAAGCTGGGCGTTCCTCAAGGCTCTGTTCTTGGTCCTCTACTCTTTATTCTCTACACGGCTGACATTCCTTCTCTTTTCCCACTCTCGGGAGCTGCTGTTCATCTCTTTGCGGATGACGTGCAAGCATTTGTCCATGGGTCTCCTTCGTCACAGTTGCACTTAGTTGAGCGTATTAATAGCTCTATCTCCTTCAAAGATCACATCTCTAACCTCACACGTGTTTCCTACTTCCACTTAAGGCGTCTCAGGGCTGTCGACGATCTATCCCATCCTCTGTTTTCACAACGCTGATCCATGCTTTCATTTACTCCCGAATCGACAAATAAACTTGTTTCCAGGTATGAATTGTTTTACAGCTTGGTCTTGTTGAGCCATCAATTGATGCCAAGTGGATCAAATTCATGCGATATAGGAATATCCAATTATTAACAATGACACTAAGAAAAAAATAACAGTTACAGAAACAATGGTAGGCCTAAAGAAAAAGCAATGCTAACATTTTACTACTACTACTAAGAATAAAATTTGTACAAAGCAAACAATTGTCACTGAATCCCAACGGACAGACGGTGGTCTGTGCGCAGATCCCGAAGGAATACAGTTCTGCGTTGGCAATTCGCACCATGTTCAGAAACTTCTCAGCAATATGAAATTCGCAGCACACCAACTGACATTCCCTCGCAGATGGTAGAAGACGATGTGTCCGATTATCCTTCAGGTCACCAGGTCTGTGCAGGACAGCCATTCGTAAGTACCCAGGGTATTAGTTCTATAACGCCTCCGTGATTGTCGCCACTTCATAGACACTGCATTGCAGTTTGAACACAACCAGCTGCTCATTTTTATTTTTATTATAAGTATTCTTTTACTACTCCACATGTTGGCACATCAAAACAAGGCACTTCATCTTTTTTCTACTGATTTGGGTTTACTTCCAAAAGAGAAATTGAATTTAATCTTCTTGACAATTTTGTAAATGAAGAAAAAAACAAAATAAAAATTTGATTTTTCAACTTCCTCATGTTATGATCAGCTTTTGCAATGCACTGCAACCAAACATTTATATAGCCGCTTTCAATATCCAGAGCCTGAGCAGGCATTTTTAACGGGTTGCACTAAGTAGGAACACAGTGATCACCGTCCGTTATCTTCTTGATGCCTCGCAGGGAGGCAGAGTTAGGATTCGATTGCTAGTTCGATTGCTAACTATGATGAAACGATGCTGCACTGTCGTGGATTGGCCGACAGGTAGCAGTTTAGCAATGCATGAAAGTTTCCACCTTTCTTTATAGGCGTATATATCAAAACCCAGGCGTTCAACAATGCTGTATGTTGCTTTCAGTACATGTTCTGCCTGTCGCCAAGCAAAACATGACAAATTTAGCTGTCACGTATATATTAAAAGCCAGGCGCTCAGCAATGATCTATAGATGCTGCTTTTCGCAATAAATGCAGTGGTGAGTGTGGATTTTAAAGCGCCCATGTATATTCATATATAATTAATTGTAGTGCAATGGGTAAAGTTAACGAATATAAAATGTGCAGTTGACATAAATCATGATAGTTAACATCATTGTCATGCAACCCTATTGGGATTCCTAACATTGGTCATTGTAGGTACTTATCAGATCATATATAGCGTCGATTATATTATGGCCTCAGATTAGTGAACACTGTGAGAGGCGCTTTATAAATGTTCAGATACAATACAATACAATAAGTGTACTTTAAAAGTGTTGCAATAATGTCTTAAATATATATACATAGTTTCATTTGCATGACATTTGTAGCAACCTCAGTTTGTAAACTTTGAAAAGAGAATCTCATATTGAAATCTAATTAAAGGAATCTCCCTTCAATGAAAGGCTGTGTCAGTAGATCACATAAAGCTGATGACAGATTCATCGCTTAATTTTTTCATTTTTACTTTAGCCAAGGCCGTGAAAAATCCTTCAAACGCACTTTAACACTTAGTAAGCAAACACACACTATCAGCATATATATGTTTTTTTATCAGCTATAAAG
>OY744612.1:53579111-53779111 GCA_963556255.1 Allolobophora icterica
GACCAGGTGGTCCGGGATAGACTACTCCTGGTTGTGGATAATATGGCTGTCCTCCTGGAGGAGGTGCATATGGTTGAGGGTAACCCATAACTGGCGTCGGGGCTTCATAGTGTTGGGGGTAAGGCATTCCAGAAGTTGGAGGGTATTGGGATGGGTTTGAATACGGTGGAGGTGGGGCGGAAGATGTTGATTCGGGAGAATTTGAATTAGGAGGGAATACTGAAGGAGTTGATGAGACATTTTGTTTCTCGTGATGCAGAGGTTCGTACACGTTTTCCATTTTACGATCGGTAGTTCAAATTCCAATATTAGCTGAAAATGAGTGCAACGTGTGAAATAGTTTAAAATTGTCATTTGCAAGTCCAGACACTCTCATCCATTACATAATATGTAAACTCGTTATTTGACAAACAGCTCTAAGTTATGTACAAACGAATTGAAGAAAAATCAGAGTTTTTGTCAATGAACGGATTTTTCAGTTAAGGTTTTAGAACATGATACACAAGACTCCTGTTGTGTATCTCAAGTTGTATTAATTTTATGTAGCTACTGTTGTGCCTTAAAAATCGTAGTTTGGGCATGGGTAATAATGGTTAGGCTCTGGTTTAAAACCAAGTTGTTTAAAAGCCTTTATGCAGTTTTCTTATATAGGCCTACCTACAGCGAATTGCTTGTTTTCTACTTAATAAAAAAATATAAACATAAACATAAATACCTATAACAGTTTCAGTTTACAGGCGCATTTTGTGACTTATATTTCTATCATTGGCGGCGCTAACATAGGTCGCGGCAGGTCATTTACCTATTTTCCTATTGACCTGCCCTATGACCTGCCTATTTTACACTTGACAGGCCTGGTTGACTGTTTCTATAATGTTGTACGTCATGTTGGCATACAATGTTCATGATGTCCTGAGTAGATAATCAGTACTTCCAAATCTTTAAAGATAAGAAAAGTAACTTAAGTCAGTTGGGCTATAAGCGTTCAATAATAACTTTCTCCGTTTATATTTATATATAAGTTAGGCCTATGCTGCTCATGTTGAGGTTATGCTGCTTGAAGCGTAAAACTCAAACATTAATTTCTTGTACCTGCTGAATAACTCCAATGACCCTGACGCGACCAATTTGTATAGCTGGCGCCGCCACTGATTTCTATACACACATTATGAACATATTTCCATTGTATTGCGCTACATATTTCACTTCGCCTGTTGATATATCGGAAATTGTCTCCGATTTCATTTCCTATTTATTTATTGGAGCTTAAGCTGCTGTTTAAAGTAGTATCTCAAGTATTCCTGTCGAATCTGCCTTTCGGCATTTTGCCTATGGATAGCCGTTAATTAAGAACGTGTCGATATATAATTTACCTCTGTTGAAGACTTGAAAGCAAAACGAAGTCAAGCATAAGAACGTGTTGAAACTCTTCTTAAATACGCCTTCGACTTACCTATGTCGAGCTTACACGGTAGGTTATAAAGCTGGGTTTTCTCGCTGATCAGACCAGGATGTAGGTCTATGCTGCTTAGGCTGGAAGATCATGTCCCTCTTAGGCGAGAAAAGACAACTGATGCGTGACCAACATTCTAAGGGAAAACAGAAGGGATTAAGCTCACTCACGGTGACGTAGGCACCTGAATACATAGACACAAAGACCACTGGGGGGTACCGTTTCAATACGATTCGTCAGACAATGTTATGAGCTGCATATCGCGATCTGTCGTGTATGAAGCGGTTAATGCAAGTTAATATCGATTTAATCATGCGGCTACCGCGCAGGAATTTCATCTGTAGCTCGCAATCGCCGGTGAAGGGTTAGAGACCAGAGTTCTTCAGAAGTAGAACGATGAGAATTCGTGGTCAGATTCTGCGGCGATGCGATGTAATGTAGCTATAATGTAATGTGCTGTGATGCGATGTCATAGAAAAGGCAATTTATAGAGCATCGTAAGTAACATAGATTTCAAGCGGCCTTGTCAATAGTCAATAGCCCAGGGGCGTAACTTTAGTCTAAAAAGTGTGGGGTACCAATACTTTGGTTGGTAAAAAGTGGGGGTACCAATTTCTTCTCAACTTTCGTTTTCGCATGGTGGCCATTTTGAACATATTCCCTGTCAGTATTCTCATTAATTTTGGCTCTCAGTTTACCTGTGTTTCTAAGTACTTTCGCACTTTGGCGGAGACTGCATTATCTGGGAAGGCACAATAACAAAAATATTGATTGACATTGTTTAAAAAGTGGGGGGTACAGTACCCCCCAGTCTAAAAAGTGGGGGGTACGGGTACCCCTCGTACCCCCCACAAATTACGCCTATGCAATAGCCGGTGCCGAAAAGGAATTAAATATGAAATAGGACATTGGATGTTGTTTAAAAAACAAAGACTATCGCCGTTGTAAAAGTTGGAGTTGTCTCGGTTCAAGATGTAGGCCTCAAGTTGTTCTTCAAATCGCTATTTCCTCGAAAAAAGAATGGCCCTTAGTAAGTTCTTTGATGTAGTCCTACTATCTCTTGGTATGCTACTTTTAAGCCACAGGATCATGCTGACCATGACCTTATTTGTTACGGTTTATAAAATGAATATATTTTAGAAGTATTGAATGATGATATTATAGTAATTTACCAAAGGATGCGGTTCCACCTATCCCAGTTGTTACTCAGATTGAGGTTAACTTGTAATTTTAATTTTGTTAATGTTAATGGTAAGGTTAATTTGTATAGCATAATGGTACGTAGCGAGCTAATTTCGGGTGCTCTATAATGACTAGTGAGGCTTGGGCCTCTTTAGTTTGATAGCAATGCAGCTGAGTCGTGGTGTACATTTCAATGTCATTAGCCAGACATGCAGCCGAGTCTTTGTTCTTTTGACATCGAATGGTATTCAATAACTTAGGCAGTTGATTTGCACTGTTGGCAGGCGAATAGTCGAGGCCAGCTTTATGCAGGTTCCTACTTGAATGCCATATTCTCAGTACAGACTTAATGCATGACTGACCTTGCTTTAGCTCGACGTAATTCCCAAACTTGCATGGCCTATTACTGCCTATGCTCCAACAGTTGAGAGGGTGCAAATAATGGTCGTCAGAAAAACACAAAGCCAGCCAACTTCCTGTTCTACTGAAGATATTCATTGTCAGAGGCGTATCTTTTATTAAGAATCGCAGTTTGTAGCAATCCAAGTTCGTGTTAACATAGTTCACCAATGAGCCACTGAAGTAATGAAGATCTCGACCTTGTGTAGAGCCATATGTATTTCGTCAAGCAGTCTGAACATGCGCCTAGATTTCAAAGCAATGAGAACAGTCTTTTTTATTGGGTAATGAGATCACGTAGTTGAATATTGATAAACCTGAGGACTGATTTTAAGTATTGTAATTGGCCAGAGTTCAAAAATAATTATTTATAAAATTTGAGACCCAACAAATCCTTTGCTGAACAGAGGTTTAAGCACAGAGGTAGCCGGTGAAAATTGCAGAGCAGACGATAAATAGTACCCTAAACTTCTCTGTATCTTCATTCTTGTAGAATTGTAGAATTGGGTGCAGAAAATAATGAACTTGCCTTCTCACCTTTTTTTTTATTCCGCCGGGTCTGTAGAAACAGCCCTCAGTTGTATGAGGATAGCCAGTACAGTGATGTGTGAAGTCAACGATAGGTCTCCTCTGGCGAGGAAAAGACCGAGATCGGGAACCTCGTTCTTTGGCTGGACAGCATCTTTACCAATGAACCACCTCGACGCTCAGTACAACAACAACAAAACTAGTGAAACAAGTGTTTCAAAAGTAGTTTTTTTTAACTAGTAGCACTTTTATCATTCACTACCTACGAATAGCAGACATCTCAAAATTAGTAATCTTTCTAGCAGGGAAGTAATAAGTATATTAATCCTTCTAACAGGGTAGTATAATTTGAACAACTGTTACTAAGAACAATAACAATAATGCCATTGATGAATATGATCACAATAAATAAAAATAACAATGAAGTTACATAATAACCCACAATGGGCAGACGGTGGCCTGTACATAGAGCGCTACCAACGGATTTCAGTCCTGCGTTGACAATTGACACCATCGTCAGAAACTCATCAGCGATATGAAATTCACAGCACACGGTTACAATCACCGACTGAGACTCCCTCGCAGATGGTAGAAGAGACGTCGTCCGATTATCTTTCAGGCCACCAGGTCTGTGCATGATTGCCTTTCGCGAGTACTCCGGGGATTAGTTCTATAACGATTAAGCTGGTCTCCCTGACGTGGCTTTTGTGTGGATGCTGAGAAATTTCGGAGATTTACATTTAGCCTACATTTACAAGCAGAGGAGACAGCTTGATGACGCAGTGGAAATCGTTGTTGATGATGGTGGTCTCGTAGAGACGCAGAAGTAGGCTATAATCAGGATAGGATAGGTCAGAGTTTGGTTTTCAGTCGCGAGTGGAAAGCTGCAGCAGACAGGCCAAACGGAGAAGAGGTGAGACTGACAGATATTATTATTTATTTATTTAACAAAAGAAACCTCGCCGTCATGTTTTTTCCTCAAATATAAATACGCCTGCGTCTTCTCCCTGGCCACTTGAATGGGTAAACAACATCCACAATTATTGCCATCTGACCCATTCATTTGTCCATATGTCTGCCTGACCCATTTGGTTCTTGACCTGGAACCGATTTATACCCTAGCCAAAGCTTAGCCAAAGCAAAATCAATAGGTACTATCGATTTTCCTTTGGCTAAGCTCTTGAGAATAAGCTGCTTCCCGCTATTACCATTCTACTATGATCAAGCTGCGCTTCACAACGCTTGAACAATGAACATCCAATCGCATCAGCTGAAAATGACGCAAAAGGAAGTTCAACTATTTTTAGCACACATCGTATTTTAAGTTGAACAAAACAGTTGGGAAATTCCTATTTCACATATCCGCAGTTGGTTGTGAAATCGTCGCCATGATGTCGTCCGCGACCAATGAAAACCTTCGAAAATGATGTCATTATTGGAGTTACTATTTTTAAATCGGTTCGCGTGTTGGCCAGGCAACGGCCTAGGCCTATATAAGACTCGCGACTACGTGACGTGGACAGTGGGTTGGCTTCGGTTGGCTGTGTGCAAACATGGCGGACTGGAAGTGGATCTTGTCGCACACAGAGCAAGGTTTCCCATCTGAATCGCTTACTTCGTAGCCCCCGAGGTCTTCGCAGCCTTGGGATCCGCACTCGGCCTTCGGGATAACACACCGTTCAGCGACCCCGCTGTCGTTCCTGTGTTGAACGCTTGGGGTAGGTGTGTTTCCTGTTGGCCTCTGTCATCCTAACCCTCACTGGTGTCACTTGGTCTACCATGTTTTGATATCGTGATACCAGGTGGGTTTAAACAGAGGCCGCGGGACAGAACGACACGTTTGGATGGCCGATGGCTTATGTGGTAAGTTTCGTTGGCCTATTCTGTACACATCGCATCTTCTAAATTCTAAGTTCATTATCAGGAACGTTTTCTGAATAGCTGCAAAAATCGATGGCCTTAGATTTAACTATATTGGCTGCATCTTAGACAATATTGGCGAAGATCTTTTCGAGTGATTGCAGGCTTTCTTGAAAACGATTGAATTATATTGTCGCTAATAGTGTTAGTTTCGGAGCACGAGTTATTCTTTGAAAATAGTTTTAAAATTTCAGTCAGTACTTTCTTACGTATGAACATGTTTAGAAATTGAGCTGCTGAATTTCTTAGGTTAAACATGTAATGACATAACGGTTACTCTGGTGTAACAAATTTATGGCATCTTTAATATTTCTGCTGTAACCGATTATTCAGCAATTTTACGAGTCAGAAAAATGAGAGTTACTTTAAAAGCATAACGATGTGTACAGAATAGGTTCGTAAGTGGAGTGCTGTGGAATGGTTTTGCGATTAAGATGAGAAGGGGCTATCGGAGAAGGCGTCTTAGATTCGAAACCCTACGCTGTGTGTGCCAAGACCACTCTCAAGTGTCGTCGCCCATGTATGAACACATTCAGTTGGAACCACCTGTCACTGACATGCAATTCAAAACCATTACGACCGCCAATACAATGAAATACAATACACTGCCTTGTAATGCAACAAAAACCACCGAACTAGCCTACAGTACTCAGAAACTCGATATAGATTTGTGTATGGATAATTCAGTAAAAGTGCTGAATGTCATCTAATTTATAAGGTAAGACAATGCAATAGAGTAGAATACAGTAGAGTAAAGTACAATAGAGCAGGCCTCTAGAGTAAAATGCAATACAATAAATACCTCACAATAGAATGTAATGTACTACAATGCAAAACCTTAACAATGCAATATAATGCAGGTCAGTAGATTCGGTATAATAGAATACTATACGAATAGTAAGGTACGAATATTCGGCCGAACATAACTGCCCATGTTCCATCTCACACACAATGTGTGCTATTTCATGGGGTTAAGACCTGGACGCCCACGGTGACCTGGGGAAAAGAAACTAGATGCCTTACAACTGTTGTGCTTGAGAATAATCTCGTGATTTTGATAATCTGCGCACATCACAAATGAAGAAATCTTCAGACCAACACGACAGAACCTATGATAGAAACGAGAATTCTCCGGGTGGCATATTAACACTTTAAATACGAATATTCACGACTAATGACGTCCTGCTGTTGATTGGAATCATTTGGATGCCGTGGATGCGGTTGACGTAATACTGGTTCTTGCCCCACGACTAAAGCCAAGATGGTGGATAGCGGATATTTCTCGAGATGCCTATGAAAATGAATGTATCGCAAATAATGAAGAAAGAATTGAAATCAGAGCAAAACTAAAATGACAAAGACCATCTTAGCATTGCCAATCATCGTCGTCGTCGTCGTTGTCGTGATCATCATCATCATCATCATCATCATCATCATCATCATCATCATCATCATCATCATCATCATCATCATCATCATCATCATCACCACCACCACCACCACCACCACCACCACCACCACCACCACCACCACCACCACCACCACCACCACCACCACCACCACCACCACCACCACCACCACCACCACCACCACCATCATCATCATCATCATCATCATCATCATCATCATGTGGGGTGTGGTGGTTCAGTGGTAAGTTCGGCGCCTTGTGACCGGAGGGTTGCAGGTTCGAATCCCACTCTAGCCGCTGCGTACGGACCTTGGGCAAGTCCTTCACTCGCAATTGCTCGTGGCGCTTTGGCGTGAAAATTCCGGCACAGTATACTAATGCTGTAGTCGGGAGCGCCTCTGAGTAGTAGTAGACTTCGAGAGGCGCTATAGAAATATCCGAAGTAAATAAATAAAATAAATAAATCTAATCTAATCATTCTAATGATTCTTTTATAAGCCTCGAATAATTCTCAGAGACGATCGTAATCGCAACCTCAACATTTCTGCAGCTCCCAAAAAAGCGAAGTCGCGGGAAGCAGCTTATTCAGAGGCGCTTAGGCCAGGGAGGTGAAATGGTGAAAGAGGAACACTTTATGGTCCATAAAGGGCGATGATAAAATTAAAGTAAGTTTTCGTACTGACGTTAATGAATGCCATAAATCGACATATGCGCCGGGTAACTTAATCAGCTGCGATGTATATACTCGTTACTCATCATATTAAACAGAATCGTCAGTAGTTATGAATATTTATTAACCTACCCCAATATCCAGTCAACAGCAGGACGTCATTATTTATGAATATTCATATCAAAATTCGTATATGGAATGTTAATAATTATATGCCTCCGGGTGTTTGGATACTTTGCGCGTTGCGTGGCAGACAGGCAGGACAAGGTTAGGGCGCTCCGAGCTCTGCGGATTTTCAATCCCCAAGGGGGTTGGATGAGATCAGTCGGACAACGGAGACACTTATGGGCCTGGTGGATGGAGGTGGATCTTCTGGCTACACGCAACCTGGAAACAAGCCAAGGACAGGTGCAATTGACATAGAGTCTTGGAGACGGCAACGCTCCGTAGAGGGACACGCCCGTTAGGCTTAACAAGCACGATATGCTTGAGTGCTTTTGATGCACGAGTGCTACTGATGCATCAGTGCTCTTGACGTTCGAGGTACGTATTTGTTCACAAACAGAAACAGAATAACAATGGTGTATTATGCTCTCGTAGGACGCCTCTCAACTCAAACGAGAAATGCACTGTGCATTCAGTTCAGCTCGTGTTGGTGAATAATAATAATAAAAAAAATAATAATATATTCTTTACCTAAGCGCCTGCTAACCGCACTGCGCTGTACAGTGAACATACATATAGTAGAAACGGCAGCCACGCAGGGCGCCTTACATACATGTATACAGTAGAAGCATATGATAACCGTTTTACAGGAGTCGAATATAACTGTATTTAAGCGGCAGCCACACGGCGCCATTCATGGCCTACATATTCATTTAACCACCGCTGCCACCTAGCGAGTGGAAGGCTGAATTAACCTTACTGGGGTCTACCGGGTTCGATCTTGGTACCTTCAGCTCTTCACGCCAGTGTGTTATCCATTACTCTACCCCCCCCCCCAATGAAAACTAGGAAGCAAATTTTCAACGAACAGATGTGACGACCAAGTTCAGTTGTAAAGATGATGGGATGGCATTTTAGATGTGTACTAATTATAAAATCTTCTTCTGGTTCGGTTGATTGTATATACGAAGACTTCATTCCAAACAAGCATATCTATCGGCATAGAAATGAAGTGAATTGAGTTGCAGTTGTTCAACAAGAACAGTTCTAGTTTTAGATAAGGCCAGAAAGAGACAACCAGTTAATAATAATAATAATAATAATAATAATAATAATAATAATAATAATAATAATAATAATAATAATAATAATAATAATAATAATAATAATAATAATAATAATAATAATAATAATAATTAGGGCTGTACCGAATAGGTGATTATCACTATTCGGCCGAATACGAATAATTGGACCATTATTCGGCGAATACGAATAGTGTACAAAATAAGTCTACCGACAACATTCAAAAATACGTTAACGTTCACTCACTGTACACAAAGAATGAGACTACAACTGACACTGCGACACCGCGGTCCAGGCAGTAGGCAACGCCTGGCTGCAACCACAGCATATATTACTTCAGTCCACTCGCTATAGCAGCCGCATAATCAGAAACAGATGTCACGTGATCACTATTCGTATTCGGTTCGACCGCTACTATTCGGCCGAACACCGAATAGCTCTTTGGCCCACTATTCGGCCCCGAAGCGAATGTTCGGTACAGCCCTAATAATAATAGCCATCCCTGAATAATGCTATTCCTAATTTTTTTAATCCTGAGGGTTTACAAGTACCTCGGGTAATATTATTATTATTCAGCAACTTCTATAGCGCAGATATTGAATGCACTAGGCATTAGGCTAACCGTATAATACGTTGGATGGAGTGTGATACAATAAAGTCAGTCAGTCGGTTATTATGTAGAGGCCTACACTCCCTTGTGGCAGGTTTTCACGTCTGCTGCAATTGAATGTAATTAGTTTCAGGTTTCGGATCTACAGGAAGCAACGATTTCTTTTTTCTTATAAGCCTACTTAAGCCATTTCTCTGTAGCCGCCCCTAATACTATCCGTATTCTTGAGAAAGTGTGATGAGTAACCGTGAAACTTCGTCTTTGCTCATTCCCAAAAACCATTTTCCGATAGCGTTCGTTGTACACCACTTGATGTGAGACGCACCATGATTCTTTACAATCGATGAGATCTAAATATACCGACCAATAACGTGGTTACATATAGATCTATGTCTGTTTACCACACATCTGGTTAGGATAATTTGCATGACAAAGTCGACAGGTGAGTTGAGTTGTCCTGAGAGGATTTAGTTGGGTCTGAGTCGCTGTTCTGGACAAGAAGACGAGACGTAGGAAACTGAGACAATGGATGCCAGTACCTTACGTTTGCTGTTTGTCTTGGGTCTCATCTGCTCAGCTCTGGCGGAGGACAATAGCTGCGAATGTAAGTCTCTTACATGCATAACAGCTTCTTAATTAATTCTCACATAAAATAATAGTATCTGCAAACTCTGTGGGGTAATTAATATGTGTTGCTCATTTTCAAGACTGGCGTGTCCAATAAATTGTACAGGGATGATTCAAATAAGACTCGTCACTTCCTTTATGTACCTAGTCACGAAGCATTTTCCTCCTTTGCCTTTTCTTACTTTCTATTTTTCTTTTGACCCAAGTTTCTTTTAAATAAATTTATGAACTAATTTCAACAATTTTAGTAGGCTCTATCTTTTTGTGTCTAAGGAAATTCTGATTACCGTTTTTAAGAAGAAAAGAAGATATTTTAAGTATAACCGTCGCCCAAATAAATCTTGAAAAATTCCATTGCGTTCCTCTGTCATATCAGATAGGTAGCTAACCCGATTGTCACTCTCGACTTGTCCTTCATTTCAAATTTATAGAATATTCAGGTCACAAATGGCATATATAAATTATGTATATATATATATTGTTAGCTTGTTAGTCTAGAGGTGAAATGTGAGTTAGAATGATATGAGAAATGACAAGAAAAACAAAGACTTTCGCAATATTGATAAAACGTATATTTACACTATGTACATAATTGAAACGATACTCACACATACAAGACAAACGAAACGTCAAAAGACAGACTCTCCGAGAAGACGCCTGCACAAACTCCACAAAGGAAGATACAACTCGAGAACCGGCAATTAAACATGAGTAGCGACCACGCAGGGTACACTCTCGAAAACGACCACAAAAGGGTACTTACAATGCGTGACACAACCAGTGCACGTCTTACGCCTTACTTAACTAAAACCGGTCTCCCCGTCGACACAAGAACACTGCTATATATAGCCAACGACAATCCTACTTTTAGCTTCAAACGAGGTGCGTCTTAACTAAGGTTAGTAAGTGCACGTGAGGATGATAATGGCGGGATGGCTGAAGGCCAACTCCCAACAGACCCCCCGACAACGAAAAAGAGGAAACATTAAAAGTGTTTCCGACCATGCAGAAACTACAAACGTACAAGAATTGAAACTATCTCTAAAGTTCATAACATATCAGTCCACTAGAAACGTTTACAACACAAAAAAGAATCATCTATGTAGGCTTAATGAAAGAGACTGAAAGTCCGTAGAAATCTATGGAAAGTTCGTACATTTAAATTGAGGAGCGATTTAAAATGTCTGGTAACACATATTCAATGAGTATTGTTGGAGTTCAAGACTCCATCGCAAAAGTTTCGCATTCGAAGGAGCCATGCGATTTATGAACTGTAGTGGACTATGGTCCGTATAGTCAACCACTGGAGCGGAACCAAAGTACACGCTGAACGCGCGTGCACCGACCACCAGCGCAAGTGCCTCCTTCTCAATTGTCGAATAGCGTACTTCCGCCGAACTCAACCTCCGACTCAGGTAGCAGACCGGATGTTCAATCTCGTCAGTTATCTGAAATAGACAACCTCCCAAACAAAAGTACGAAGCATCCACAGCCAAATAAAACGGTTTATCAAAATCTGGCGGTTTAAGTATAGGCCGCGAAGCCATCCTAGACTTCAAATCAATGAATGCATTCTCAGCCTCAGGAGACCAAGTAAACCGGTGACCTTTCTTAAGTAACAAAGTAAGAGGTAACGTTAACTGAGAGTAATGCGGCAGGAACTTGCGGTAATAACCAGGCAAACCCAGAAAAGATTGAACCTGCTTCTTATTTTCAGGAACGGCTACCGTAAGCGCATTCAACTTACGAAAGTCTGTGCACAGCCGCAGAGACCCATCCGATTTAGGTACAAGTACAATAGGCGAAGCCCACGCACTTTCGGACTCCTCTACAATGCCTGCTTCAATTAGGCCTTTAATCTCTTTGTCTACCTGTGCCATACGTTCAGGATGCAACCGATAGGCTGTCTGCCGTACTGGTCGTGCACCAGGTATTAACTCAACACGGTGTGCAATAAGTGAAGTCTTGCCAGGTACATCGCTAAACACACCCTTAAACGTACTAGGCATGCCCAGCAATTCATTCCGTTGCACAAAATCCAAAGGCCTATTTGCGACCACCTCTTCTAATTTAGGCGACTCAGACACATTCACACTTGCAGGCACAACCAAACCGACATCAATTGTAGGCGTACAATCAACACGCGACTCTACATTGGTTAAATCAGCATGCACTGCAGTAGACTCTTTGAATAAGGCACTCAAGTCTACGTCTAACTGCACATTTATATCAGCAGACTTATCTTCTACAGATTGAGTATGCGACACAGGTAAAGAGCCAGAATCGGTCAATTTAACTTGAGCGCGTGTAGTCACTCCCACATTTATCTCATCTTGTGGGCTATCCAAGTCGTTACCAATCAGAACGTGAATGCCAGGTGGCAAATGGTCTACCAACCCACATAAGATAGTGCCGTTAGCAAATTTAGACTCAACTCGAATTTCAACCAAAGGAACACGAAGCGTGACACCCGAAATACCTCTAATAAGGCAAAACTCACCGGTGTAACAGAACTCATTAGCATGCAATAATTCCTTGCTAGCCAAGCTTTGCAAAGAACCAGTATCTCTTAACACAACAACATTGCGAGAAAGTCCAGTGGGCGTATACACATAGCCAGACGAACAGAATGACAAGTAGCCAGCGTCGACCATTTTAGTCGGCCCATCCTTCTGTGCCCAAATTTCAAAATTTTTCGTGTTTAACTCGTCAAGAAATAGCCAGACCATTTTCCGCAGCTTTTCCTCATTGAAAGTTCTAATTTCTAGTCCTAAAATTTTTAATCTTTCCCTCATCTCTTCGACAGACATATCGAAAATATCTGCACATTCCAAAGGCTTAAACGGTAGCGAATTTTCCATTTTAGAAACTTATGCAACTCAATTCAAGCAAAACGACTATAACAATTCAAAATTCTTCTATTCAAAATTCCCAATTTCCGTACTTTAAACTTCACTTTCAATATTCAAGTTCAAAATTCAGCTTTTAATACTTCAAATAGCTTCGGACGACGTCAAATGTTAGACCGTCAAATACGCAATTCCAATTTCCACTTTTACAAAACTGAAAACGGTAAATTCTTCCCGGACGAGCCCCCATATGTTAGCTTGTTAGTCTAGAGGTGAAATGTGAGTTAGAATGATATGAGAAATGACAAGAAAAACAAAGACTTTCGCAATATTGATAAAACGTATATTTACACTATGTACATAATTGAAACGATACTCACACATACAAGACAAACGAAACGTCAAAAGACAGACTCTCCGAGAAGACGCCTGCACAAACTCCACAAAGGAAGATACAACTCGAGAACCGGCAATTAAACATGAGTAGCGACCACGCAGGGTACACTCTCGAAAACGACCACAAAAGGGTACTTACAATGCGTGACACAACCAGTGCACGTCTTACGCCTTACTTAACTAAAACCGGTCTCCCCGTCGACACAAGAACACTGCTATATATAGCCAACGACAATCCTACTTTTAGCTTCAAACGAGGTGCGTCTTAACTAAGGTTAGTAAGTGCACGTGAGGATGATAATGGCGGGATGGCTGAAGGCCAACTCCCAACAATATATATATATATATATGTGTGTGTGTGTGCGTGTGTGTGTGTGTGTGTGTGTGTGTGTGTGTGTGTGTGCGTGTGTGTGTGTGTGTGTGTGTGTGTGTGTGTGTGTGTGTGTGTGTGTGTGTGTGTGTGTGTGTGTGTGCGTGCGTGCGTGCGTGCGTGCGTGCGTGCGTGCGTGCGTGCGTGCGTGCGTGCGTGCGTGCGTGCGTGCGTGCGTGCGTGCGTGCGTGCGTGCGTGCGTGCGTGCGTGCGTGCGTGCGTGCGTGCGTGCGTGCGTGCGTGCGTGCGTGCGTGCGTGCGTGCGTGCGTGCGTGCGTGCGTGCGTGCGTGCGTGCGTGCGTGCGTGTGTGTGTGTACTCAATTCTTATGATCGTAATCGTAATCGTAATCTCCAAACTTCTAAAGCGCCACTCGAAGGCCACGGGCAGGACTCTCCAGAGAGTATAGTCGATCATGATCTTTGTAGCTAATATTCTCGTTTCTCACTTCCTTATTTGAATGCGTCGGTATGTATGCGTGTATGTCTGCATATGTGTATGTTTGCATGTGTGTATGTTTGCATGTGTGTATGTTTGCATGTGTTTATGAATGTGTCATTATCTTGACTGTCGAAAAGACATAACACAGTGAACCCTTGAAATTAGAGAAGCCCAGTCACAATCCGATCTATGCACAAGTTTATGCATGTATGCATACATGCATGTATGTATTGCGCATGTATGTACCTAGGTATGCATGTATGTATGCATGCATGTACTCATGTATGTATGTATGCATGTGTTTATTTATGCATGCAATTATGTATGTATTTATGTATACACGTATGAGTGTATGTGCGTATGTGTGGATTTATTTACGTATGGGTATGTATGTATGCACGTATGTGCGTAGTTGCGTATGTAAATTTAGAGGTTGCTCATTTTACAGTCGCATAATGTGTGTATGTATGTTTGTATTTGTGTGCATGTATGTATGTACAGTAACAATTGTAGAAGACAGATAAGTGTCTAGACATATAGGAGCCTACGAAGCTGTAGGAGTTCAAAGTGTGATTCGTTGTGATGACATCTCCAGATTAAGATTACCTGTATCCATCTGGCCAACTCCTTGAAAGCGCCACGTCTTCAAAGATAAGCTACAGCGAGTATTTCAGATCAGTTGACAAGTAGATAATTCGGTATTATGGATGATACAGCAGATGTACATTCTAGAAGCTTCTGGAAAGTCGATCCATCCACGACACGAAGAGTGTTCAATTGGCCAAGAATAATTAGGTAGGTTTGACTAAGGCCAACCATCTAGTATCGTAGCTATCTCTTCATCGTCATTGTAACGTAGCGTAACTGAACATTCGTCTGCAGTTGAACTCTGTGTTCGTGAGAGTCATTCGTAGTGAATGACAATAAATACTTCTACAGAAGAACCTCTCATCTCCGCCGAAGTGGTTCAGACAGGCAGACGATACAAACTGTGATATGTGTATGTTTATGTGATGTATGTATGTATGTATTCAGTGCTTTTAAATATTTTAAATATATAAATATATAAATATATTTTAAATATTTTAAATACATAATATTTAACTACAGGTACCGCAGCTGAGATTGCCGCCATGGCTGCCGGTGGAGCCGTCGCTGCAGTGGCTGCGGCCCCTTTCGCCATCGCAGCGGCTGGTTTCACAACGGCTGGCATAGCAGCCGCCAGCTTCGGTTCCTGGCTGATGTCTGTGATGGCTGTTGCCAACGGAGGAGGAGTGGTAGCCGGAGGAGTTGTAGCCACCCTGCAGTCGGCTGGTGTAATTGGATTGGGCGCTGCGGGAAAAGCTGGTGTGGCGGCCACTGGAGGATCAGTTTTGGCGGCGACCTGCAGGAAAATTAAATGTGGATAAAGAGGATGCGTTATCTTCCAATGAAGACAAGCCTTCTCATACATTTCTCTCTTGTGCACAGTCTTTCCTCTCACTTGTTTAATGAACATACATTTCCCATTCGACTTGCATTTCCGCGATGCATTTGTATCCGTTCCTGTTGTTGTTTTCCATTTCCATCACTAAATCGCGTCTCGCGATAAGATATAGGCCTATTTATTAAAACGATCATCGAATAAATTTACCTAAATGCTTACTTTTCTAAGTTAATTATGTTTTGGAAAGACAATAAAGCCAATTGACTGTTGGTTTGGTTCAAGTTTCAAAATGTACACTTGCGACTTGTGGACACCGGGTATAACAATTGATGATCACCATCAACTGTTGTACACTATATCCAGATCATCAACTGTTATACACCGTGTCCAGGAAAAAGAAAACTTTCGCAGACTATTTAATTGAATTGCGGAAATACTTTTGAACGTTGAACTGAACCATTGAAAGCTTACTACTAACTTTGAACTGACTTATTTACTATCAATAAATTTTATACTTTATGAACTGCCCCTTAGCACAATGTCATAGAAGTGAAGTTGCGGGAACAACCTTATTCACAGGCGCTCAGTCAACACAAAATCGATAGGCATGTAAAGTCGAAATCGGTTTCAGGTCAAGATCCTGAGGGGTCAGACAGGCAGACAGTCAGAAGGCTAAGATGAACGGTGTTTAGAACTGAAGTGGTGAGAGAGGTAAAGGAAAGAGGAAGAATCAGGATTGGATTTGCGGAAAAGGAATGTTTTCAATTTCAAGTGAAAGACCTGAGCAGAAATAGCAAGAGATGCAGTTTTGTTGTAGTCGTCTTGCACAAAAATGTTCCTAGTCATATCTCGCCTTCTCAGTGAGATGTTAAAATGAACTAGAAAAGTGAAGCATTTGCACTAGGACCTGTTCAATGTTGGTCTCAGCTCCAAGTCCAAATCGTTTGTTGGGCAACTCATGTTCAATTCCCTCTGCTTTCTTGTTTTATTTCTTCCTTCTGCTACAAACATGAATTTTAATAATAATGGTAAAGTGACATTGATAAAGCGCCACTGCAAGAAAAAACATCAGTGGCGCAAGCTGCAAGCCGCTTGTCTGTTGGCTAGGTATTCATCCTTTTCCTTCCCGCTATGTTATCGTCCGAGTGACAAGAGTAGGCCTACTTGAAGGACTTACGCGATGCTAACTCAGGCTGATCGGCATCGTTAGAGAAACTGCTGACATCTGAACTTAATAACTGGACAACGATTGAAATTTATGAACCAAATTCCGAAAGAACAAACTAAATTGACATCCTACCAATTACTACAATACTTAGGAAAACAGTTCTTAACCTATTATGTAATCTAGGCCTAATTCAATTCAAACGACTCCTATAGCGCAGTTAACAATTCATAATTCATAAAAAAAATCAATCTGGGGTCATGTATTCAAAGTCATAGTCCATCAGAGAAGCCACCGAGAATGTCCGAGAACCTAATCTTTAGCCTGGATCAACACTGGTCTTAATATACGGCAAGAAACGTCTTTCCTACTGAGAAACAGCAGCGAATCGCATGCTTGATGACGCATCAAGCATGCGATTTTAAAGACTTCATTTTGGGCTTTGTTGTGTGAACTTATAAGCTAAAGTAAGGCAAAGTAAAGGCTGACCCTCGCTCAACCCAGATCTTACAAACACCAGCTACCTCTCGTACTATTTACCCAACGATGCATATGATCTGTGCAACCGTATAGTTGAATCTTGCGCATAGCCAAACCCACGCCTTCGTATTTGTCTCGATATGTTGATCCCAGTCATTCTTCACACGAATCGTCACGCTTCATTTGACTCAACTAGTCCATGGAAACCAAGATCTGTTGTCATAATCTGCACTAACGAAAATTCGACGGAGAAATTATCGTTTAAGCTCAACACAGATCAGTCGCAGATCGTACGGAAGAAAAAACCGAGAAGGTAAGTCTGCTTAACACATTTTCTGATCCAAAGTCTACAATTGTTTTAAGATAAGAGAAGTTTTAAGATAGACTATTTTCTTTATATGTAGAGTTAACCTGTTGCCATGGACGTTGCTCAAACAGAAAAGCTCTTTGAACAAGAAAATTAATTCCACGATTTTTGAGGCTGAGAAGTGAAACCCGTTTGCTGAATAATCACCAGGCAGAGCCGCTTTCAGAGAAACATTCTATATTTGGAGAAAATTCTTTTAGAATCATAAGTCAAAAGATGAATTAGATGTGCAAACTTCTTATTTGCACACCGCTGCATAGTATTACGCCACTCAGTAGTTTTCGGAAATCTGCGCAACAAAGTTCTGAAGACACTTCGCAGATAACTACTCTCGTTAAGAAAAAGCAAGATTCAGCCTATTAAGCTTTGAAAATTATGATATAACTTTTTTTTTATTACGCTGTGACTCATTTTTAACATAACTGAATACAGATTTTATGCTTCACAAACTGTTACTGTTACAAACTGTTACGACAGTGTTTGAGATATTCAGTTTCAATTTTACTTCTGATTCAAGTTGACGCCTGGTAGGCCTACATTAATCTCTTATCATTCATTCATTCACTATTTGTCTCTATCTCTCTCAATCATTCATTTCTTGCTAAATGTAGACTGCTGTTCGAAAATGGGAAACCAGGTCAACTCAGCGAAAAATGAGAAACAAAGTCTCTCATCAACTCAGCCGATGTCCCATGCCAATCCAAACTTTCATCCAGAGTCAGCGTTCCATCCCAATCCAAACTTTCCTCCAGAGTCAGCACCCTCCGCTCCGCCTCCAGCGTATACAAGTCCATCCCAATTTCCGTCTCCTACTGGAATGATCTGCCTCCAATACTATCCACCTCCGACGCAAGGCATGGGTTACCCTCAATCCTATATACCTCCTTCAGGAGGACAGCCGTACTATCCACAACCAGGAGACGTTTATCCCGAACCATCAGACACCAAGTACCCACCTGAGCAAATGCAACAGCAGCAGCAGCAGCAGCAACAGCAGCAGCAACAGCAACAACAGTTGGTCATGACGAATAACATGCCAGCAGGAACGACACCCCTTGTCGTTGATAACGGACCACCGGTCTCAATGGTCGGAGCTTTTGTCCTCTCGTGCATCGTCTACTTTTGTGCAGGATGGGTTTGCGGAGCAATGGCCTTCGGTCTAGCAAGTAAGTCAACTTTAATCCACCTTCACTAGTCTCATGTCTTAGTAGTTGTCAACCCAATCCTTCCGTTGACAATCCTTCTGATTAAATCCTTGTTCTCTTCGTACTTAACGCCTATTTAACGTTCACCTTTTGAACACTAATTCTACGTATAAGTATAACCTGAATTAATCAGCAACACAGTTTAATATCTTTTCAGTTTAATAAGAAACAAACAGACAGAACTCAATTCGATAACAACTCAACTAGTCAGCCACACTACTACAGCGAACACACTCGAATTCAAACTTCTCTAGTCAGCATAATTCTTCGCGCCTCTTGACACACCTGTCTTCTGTGCGCATAAACGAACTCTAATAATATACATATAGCGCGCCGCTGCCGATATCGGCCGGCCGCGCGTGTCACTAAGACTAAACGTTATACATCTATCATATATACATATACACGTGAAACTAAAGTAAGCGCACTAAATATATACGCTAATATCTCGCACTGCAAGACTGTACACAAAACTCAGTTCACATTACCTCCTTCCTTTTTCTGGAATTGAGCAAATTAAATTTCAAAATTTGCGAAATTACCAAAATACATGAAACATATATATATATATCTAACTAATTAATGAACAGTCTTACGATTACTTATAACCTTGACAAACAATCAGCAATAACATTCAATCTGCCCTTCTTGTACTTCACCTCAACATCAAAAGTTTGTAAGGCTAACGCCCAACGCACAAGTTTAGCAGACTTAGACATTGACTCAGTCAAGTATGTAAGAGGATTGTGATCAGTAAAAATGAAAATTTTCGATCCAATTATAATTTCTTTTAACTTGTTTAAAGCCCAAACAATAGCATAGGCTTCCTTTTCCACAGTAGCCCATCTTTTCTGGGTATCAGTTAATTTCTGACTGATAAATGACACAGGGCGTTCTATTCCCTTGTCGTCCATCTGTGTTAAAACAGCCCCAACTGCAAAGTCACTACTATCGCAGTACAAATTGAATGGTTTTCCCACTTCAAAAACATATAATACTACTTTGGATCGCACAGCCTCTTTAAGTAAATCAAATGCTTGCTGATGTTCAACAGTCCAATCAATCTTATCAGAAACACGTTTACTAGTTAAATCAGATAGCGGTTTCGCAATCTGTGCAAAGTCCTTAATAAACTGTCTGTAATAATTAAAAAATCCAAGCAGTTGCTTAACTTGCTTCTTAGTTTCTGGGATCTTCAAATTAGTCAAACTTTCAATTCTGTCTGGATTCATCTTTATCTTACCAGACCCAACCACATGACCGATAAACCTTACTTCAGACTTACCAAATATGCATTTTTTCAAATTCAAAGTAACGTTATGCAATCTCATTTGCATCAAAAATGCATCAAGATGCTGCAAGTGAACTTTCCAACTGTCAGAATGCACAGCAATGTCATCAACATACGGTTCTGCAAAGTCATTTATAGGCTGTAAAACTAAATTTATCGCCTTAACAAAAGTTCGTCCTGAATTTATCATTCCAAAAGGAACACGAGTAAATTCATACAGTCCATTATGTGTTACAAAAGCTGTCTTCCATTGATCAGATTGTTTTACAGGACAAGTCCAATAAGCACTTCGACAGTCCAAAATAGAAATCACATTAGACTTTCCAACTTTGTTCAAAACGTCTCTGACAATCGGCATCGGATATTTACAATCCACTGTGAATGAGTTAATGTATCTGTAGTCACAGGCAAGTCTCAAAGATCCGTCTTTCTTTTTAACAATTACCAAAGGGCTTGCCATTCTGCTCGATGATGGTTTGATAATGTTTGTTTTTAACATTTCTTTGATCTGACGTTCCACTTCTGCTCGATAAATCAAAGGAATTCGATATGCTGCAAATTCCTTTTCATGAAATCCTGGTTTTAGTTCAATTTCATGTTCAACCAATGTACATAATCCGGGTTTTTCTGAAAATCTGTCACAGTATTTGTTCAAGACGTTCAACAACTGTTCTTGCTGAGTTACTGTTAAATGGCTAATTTGTTCAGGATCGAGGTTAAGTGAATTCTTGTCATCTTGAACCTCATTCCTCATTGGTAATTCAACCACTGAACCAAAATCTTCATCTTCTTCAACGATTAGACCACAACTTAATGCTCGAGTTACATATTTTCTGATCTTGTTGGCGTGAATTATTTTTCGACCATTTTCACCCATATCGACTAAATAAGAGTACTTTGATCTTCGATGTATGATCGTACATGGACCATGCCATCGAGAAATAAGTTTGTTCGTTGACGTTGGATACAAAACAATGACTTTCTCACCAGCTTCAAATTCTTTGTGCTTTGCTTTCTTGTTATACTGATTCGTGTATTGTAATTGCTTTTCTCGAGAGTAGGATTCTGCAAACAATAATGCTTTCTCCATATTTTCTTTGAGTTCTTTCAAATACTTTTCTGGTTTAACTCCAACATGAGGGGGTAAGTTTATTTCTCTAGTCCAACTCTCTTTTAATATTGCCAATGGTCCTCTCGGAATTTTCCCATAGACAAGCATATATGGTGATACTCCAGTAGTTGCATTCGGCACTTCACGTAATGCCCACACTGTGAAAGGAATTATCTTGTGCCATTTCCTCGGGTTGTCTATTATCACATGATGGATCATCTTTTTAAATGTCTGATTCCATCTTTCTACTAATCCAGCAGCCTCTGGGTGTCCTGGTGTGTCGAATCTTGGACTACAGCCCATTAAATTGAGAAATTCTCTTGTCAAACTGGCTGTGAAGTTCGTTCCTTGGTCACTTGTAATCACTGACGGTACACCAACGTTCATGAACAGTTCCGTCAACGCTTCACACACAGCCTTCGCTGTCAGCGATTTCAATAAGAAGATTGTAGGCCATCTGGTGCACGAGTCCACAATGCATAAACAATACTTGTGACCTGCAGCAGATACTGGATCGATCGGGCCAACGAGGTCCATCGTCATTCTCTTGAAGGCGACCTCTTCTCTTGAGACCGGAGTGATAGGCACTCTATCCATCACCAAACTCCTTGCCTTTAGTTGACACTTCTCGCAAGACTTACAAAATTTCACAATGTCTCTTCTCATCTTTGGCCATACAAAAGATAATTTTATTCGTTCTCTTGTTTTCTCTTCTCCTAGATGTCCTCCAAATACCGATTCATGCGCCAATTCCATCACTTTAATTCGTCTGTCTTTTGGTAACACTAGTTGATATATCGTCTGGTCTAATATCTGATATTTCTTATGCAATAAACCGTTGATCACACAGAATTCAGATTCTTTCTCTTGTGCTAACTTCCACCACGGCTTCAACGATTCATCCTTTCTCTGTTGCTCTTCGAACTTCTTCGAATCGGCAATCTGCACCTTTTGTTCTTCATCCATCTCTTCATCTCTATACAAGTCTCCTATCTCCACATCACATTCATTGTCTTCTTCAGTTTCATTCAATGTGCCATTCTCGCATGCAGCCATCTCTTGCTCGTTCATCTCTGCTATTACACCATCTCGCGATAAGCTTCGTTGCTCATTACTTTCGTTTTCCTCATCACTTGAACTTTCAGTTTCACTCTTCTCATCAACATCTACCATTTCCTGTTTCCGACTCTGCGCTCTCGTCATTACATTTGCTTGTACACTCACATCTCCTTGTATCGTTTTGACCTTCATCTGTGGTACGGCTTTTAATTCGGCAATTATCTCTGGATGCAACAAGAATCTTTCTGTACTGCCCATCTTTGCAATACTAGCACACATCAAGGTGACATAAGGTGTAAGTGAACACTGGATTTTACGCGGAAATCCCTCTTCTTCCACGTCACTACCACACAGTCTAACATCGACTTTCACTAACTTCGCAGGAATGGCATCTCCTGCCACACATTGCAAATTCACTTTTCCAATTTGTTCCACCTTCATGCCTTCCAGTAATTCTTCACTAATCACCGGAATTTCTGCTCCCGAGTCGCTCAGTGCTTTGACTTTCACTGGCTCTTTACCGTCTACTCCACGAATTTCAACCTCGACATATTGCAAGAACGATTTCTTCAATATTCGACTGTCATCTTTTCCTATGACTTCTCTCTGAATTTCAGCATCCAATAGAATTTCTTTTTGAATACCACATTTCATTACTGACTTTACTTCAGTCTCTTGGTTTTCTTGACCCGTGGTTTGATTACCTGTATCACTAACCACTTGAATCAAATTCACCCTTGTGTGTTCTTGATTTCTGCTAGAACTAGCTGCTGCCACTGGAACTGGACAAAATTTAACCAAATGTTTGTCTGAACCACAGTTGTGACAACGCTTCACAACTGTATGGTATGGTTGTGAAATACCTCGTTGTTCATTTCCTTCATATCTCTTATACTGCGTAAACGATGTGTTGCCTTCCCTCTTGGCAAACGGCGCCGACGATTTGTTAAATCCCTGACGACCAAACGTCACTTCTCTGGTCTCATTGGGTACAGGGACACTAGCCTTGACTTCTTTACCTATGAACTGATTCCCTGTTCCTGGATTACTTTTCCACTTTCCACTCTGGCTTTGGTTTACGGAACGTTGAGAAGGATAACTGTTTATATTTGGAAATGCAAACCCAATTCGATTGTTTACATGTATGTCTGCTAGGTCTGCCACTGCACTAGCTTGAAGACAGTCAGTTCCTTCCTTCGACAATACAAACTGTAGTGGACCTGGCGGTAAACATTCTTTTAGCTTATCCGCTACCAGCAAATCAAAGAGCGTATCATACTCTCTGTTCACGTTTCGACTTCTCACGTAATAGTTTAGCAAGTTCTTCAGTCTTGCCGTAAACATCGTATAAGTCTCTTCTGTCGTCTTCTTAGCATCCACAAATCTGGCTCTGTATTCTCTCGAGGTCAATTTAAATTCTTTTAATAAGTGCTGCTTGACTCTATCATAATTGTCTAGATCATCGTATGACAATCTATTCAGAACGGTTCGAGCTTTCGGCGTCATCAATGGTAGTAATAATTTCACCCAAAACGGCTTTTCCACAGCAAAACTACGAAACGCGTTCTCGACTGTTTCAAAATATAATGGCACCTCCATCATATCAGTTGGCATTTGAGGCAATACATGCTTCATTGCATCACCTATTTTCTTAATTTTTGACACCAAAGTTTCACTTTCTTGCTGTTTCCTTCTTTCTGCTTCCCGTTCTTCTCTCATTTGCGTTTCTTTCAATGTCAATTTTGATTTCTCCAGTTTCAGACGTTCCTGTCTTTCGGCCTCTGCCTTTTCCAAACTTTCTTTCTGAAATTTGAGTTCTTCTTGTCTGATCTGTTCTGCACGTTCCAACTCTAACGTTCGCGCTTTTTCTTTTTCTTCTTCACGCATTCTCTTTGCTTCAATCTGTTGCTGACGAACCTCTTCATCACTTTTTCTAGCTCTTTCAAATTCAATCATCTGCTCCAGTCTTCTTCTTTCAGCATCTTCCCTATCTCTTTTCAACTGTTCTAACTGAATCTCAAACTGATTCTTTTGCAATTCCAGTTCTGCCTTACGCACTTGTTCTGCTTTATCTTCTCTCTCTCTTTGCAGACGCAATTCCTCTTGCCTTGCAAGTTCCGCTTTCTCTTCTTTCTCTCTCTGCAAGCGCAATTCTTCTTGCCTTGCAAGTTCCGCTTTCTCTTCTTTCTCTCTCTGCAGACGTAATTCTTCCTGTCTTAGCTCTTTCTCTTCTTGTCTTCGTCTATCCTCTTTTTCTTTCTCTTCTTGTCTCCGTTTATCTTCTCTTTCTTTCTCTTCTTGTCTACGTTTCTCCTCTCTATCTTTCTCTTCTTGTCTACGTTTCTCCTCTCTATCTTTCTCTTCCTGCCTAGTCATCATCATCCACTGCATCAACATCTCCATAGACATAGGCGCAGGAGGTTTTCCAATAGCCTTTTCCACGGCACCGCCAACGGCACCTTCTTCTTCGACTTCTTCTTTAACCCACACATCGGCGAGTTCCTGCATCATGTCACCACGTGACATACCTTCTAATTGTTCTTCTTTAAAACCGGCTTTCAACAAACGCTGTTTAAGCCTTTCCGTAGACATCTTCTTAATATCTGCTTGTCTTTC
This sequence comes from Allolobophora icterica, assembly GCA_963556255.1. NCBI lineage: Eukaryota > Metazoa > Annelida > Clitellata > Crassiclitellata > Lumbricidae > Allolobophora > Allolobophora icterica. Next base: position 53,603,932 of record OY744612.1, read on the forward strand.
AGCACTTAGTTTCTCCATCTTACTTGTTTACTTTGGTGATTTCTCTTTTCAAAGAAGTCACGGTTTTTCTTGTTGTGTGAATCGATAAACAAACGGGATTTCTTTTATATTTGTTCGTGGAAAACAACGAAATTTTTATACCGTTTCTCGTGTTCCACCGTCGTTGATATCGTAGACACGTCACACAGCAACAACGCGTAAATTCTTCTAACACCGTCGTAGATTCTTCTAACACCGTTGTAAATTCTTCAATCACCGTCGTAGATTCTTCTATCCGCCGAAGGAGGTGATAACGTGAATTTTAATCCACCGTGAGTATTTATTCCACCGTGAGTATTTATCCCACCGCTGCCACCAATAATGTCAACCCAATCCTTCCGTTGACAATCCTTCTGATTAAATCCTTGTTCTCTTCGTACTTAACGCCTATTTAACGTTCACCTTTTGAACACTAATTCTACGTATAAGTATAACCTGAATTAATCAGCAACACAGTTTAATATCTTTTCAGTTTAATAAGAAACAAACAGACAGAACTCAATTCGATTACAACTCAACTAGTCAGCCACACTACTACAGCGAACACACTCGAATTCAAACTTCTCTAGTCAGCATAATTCTTCGCGCCTCTTGACACACCTGTCTTCTGTGCGCATAAACGAACTCTAGTAATATACATATAGCGCGCCGCTGCCGATATCGGCCGGCCGCGCGTGTCACTAAGACTAAACGTTATACATCTATCATATATACATATACACGTGAAACTAAAGTAAGCGCACTAAATATATACGCTAATATCTCGCACTGCAAGACTGTACACAAAACTCAGTTCACATTAGTGGACGCCTTGGAGACCAGCGGTTGATTGTTTGGTTGCTGTTTAACGGCACTGTGTCATAAAAAAATGATTAGTGTCGCCCTCCTCCTTTATCCAGGCTTGGGACTGACACTGCCAGAGTACAAGCAGTGGCGGAGACCGGGGTGCATAGAAAGCGTTGAAGGACTAAAATTCACATAGGAGTTGGGAAGTCGGATAGCGGACCCAACTGATGATCCACTGGAGACCATATACTTATTCCAATGGATTTCGGTGGCTCTTCAACGGGGGAACGCCATCTGCTTCTCCGGGACATTGCCACCACACTCCGAGCTCTGCTGAGATGACGCTTCAGACAATAATAACAATGAAAAAGTTCTGTAGTAATGATAATGATGATGATGATGAAAATGATAATAACAAAACACAGCAATAATAATATAATAATTATTATTATTATAATTATAGTAATAAGACGATTTGTACCGCAGTGTATCATCCGACACCCAAGTAAAGGGCTCTGTATACATGAGTTTAAAAAGTCAATGAGATTAATGAATGTTCGTAATGTTGATGTTGAACAGTTGCTGGTCGAAGCAAGGCTGCATCTGGCAACAGACGAGCTGCCATTCATCTGAGGAATGCATCTTATTGCCTTTCGATCTTTGGCATCGTTGCTGCATTGGTCCTGGTTAGCATCTATCTGGCCGTCTTCCTTTCACCCGGAGTCTTAAGTGATCCCTGGCTGATCAGCATGTTTCCAAAGTACAACACCACTTACTACGACAACCACGAGGATTGAAATGTTTCGACAGAGTATCAACTTCACAAGCGTGAACTATTTCTTTAAGATATGATGTAACTTTAAAAGTTCTCTTAACTGACGCATTTGTATATTCGCTTTTTTGGTATAAATGATGCTATTGCATCATGCTGACAATGATAATTAATTCTGATGGTTACTCTTCACGAGATCAACAAACTCGGATTTAAATTGGACTTTTATAGAGATTGAAAATTATTACTGATCTATGTTTCGACCTCGGTCGCTGTTTTACAGAAAATTTATAAGTTTTGTACCAGTGTCTTTAAATTGGAATCCATTGAAAATTATGAAGCAATTGTATTAGAAAATACCTAAAGGCTTAAAACGAATTTACGTAAGTAAGTAACGTATTCTTTAAAACGTAATAATTCCATCAGTTGAGCAAGGATTCGTAGACTGGCCTCATTGTCGTAACCGTACAATTGAGGTCTACTTAATGCTAATTTCCTAACCTGTATGTAAATAAATTGGTACTTACTTGTTAAATTAATTAGTTTAAGCAAACATGAAGAGTTTACTAAGAATACTAGTAATTAATTTAAATTTTAGTAGAGGGAACTGGAGACCACGCGACCTGATTTATGTAAGTACTAAGTAGGTATCTTCTTTAGTAATCAATTGCTAATCGCACTTTGGTGTACAGACAGCTAATAAACACAGTTAAAACGTATACAAAATCCTAACAATATTTTCGCATCAGACTGTCGGCTGAGGGGGATGAGCATATTTCAACTCTTCCTTTTCTCACCTGTCTCGTTGTTCCTAGCCACCTCCGTCGTCAATAATTCGTTATCAATGCATGAGAAACTGAGCTAACGCAGTTTTTTTTGTGAGCTTGACAGTGGTTGGCCAGCGTACTGCTGCTGCTGTTGGTGATACTCTAGGTGCCATTCAGATGAGGAATGCATCCTATGGTCTGTTGATTATTGGCATAGTTTTTATTTCGATTTTTTACTTTTATGTTTTACAATCAATGCTTCTAGCTACTGTCCCATTGTGCGTTTGCTAATGGTGTAATAAAGAAATACTTACTTATTTGCTTTATCATCATCTCAATCATCATCATCGCCATTGTTTTTGGTCTTTATGTCCCAGCAACAAGATATTTGTCTAACCAGGATTTTGGAGATGATGACTGCGACAGTTACTTCTCTGGTACATATAAACTGCAAAAATCTGTCTCAATTTTTTCAAATGATTACTGCATGACTAGGTGATGCTACGTTAGATTTTCTCCGACTTAAAGCGTCGGCCAAGATGTTTATTTCTATGAGTATGCCTATGCCGGCAACAGTTGATCCAGATCCTCTTCTTGTTTCTCTGTCAGTTTAGCCTTCATCGCATTTGTAGGAATTTCAAGAAGTTTCAAAATTTACCGCTGAAACAAGTTTTGGGTTTTCTCGTGTCCCTTCTTGCACCCACTGTTTTCTCTCCGATGCCGGTGCTGCAGTCCGCCTCATGTGCCACTCCACCGTCTCCTTGGTCGCCTGGATGTCTTCCAACCGCCTTCGATTGAATCCCTCTAAGACTCAATACATGTGGCTGGGCACTCCAGGCAGCTCGCTAAGATCGATCACGTTAATCTTACATCTGAGTTCCTCCATATTATCTTTTCCACTTCTGTAAGAGATCTTGGCGTCGTGTTGGATTCAGAACTCACCCTCTGTCCGCATATCTCGCACCTGAGTCGCGCTTGCTATCTTCAGCTGCTAAAGCTTCTCGTGTTTCCGGCTCTTCCCAGCCCCCCCCCAATCTGCTAATCTCGTTCATGCGTTCATTACCTTTCGGTTTGACTACTACTGCTCCCTCGTTATTGGGCTCCCCTCACTCGACTAACTGCCTCCAACGCGTACTGCTTTCCGCTGCGCGCTTGGTCGGGCGCATTCCTAAATTCGGCCATGTCTCTGAATACATGCGAATGTCCTCCATCGGTTACCACTCTCGCAGCGCATTGTCTACCGGGTCGCCTCCATTGTCTGTCAATGCCAGCTTGGCCGTGCTCATTCCTAGCTGCGTGAGCGTTGTTCTGGCGTGCCCCTTCCACCTGGTCACCGCTCTCTTCGCTCTGCCACCCGTGGTGACCTCTATGTTCCTTTCGCAAGCACTGCGCGTGAATGTTCTGATAAATATCTGCACAGCATTGGAATTTCCAATTGTATCGCATGCAAATGACGCTATCGACCATGATTTTGTGCCAACATCTCATGTTCGTTAATAATTCCGACTGCACGCCAGCTAACATGAATTACACAATGAATATCGTTTGCATTTATTGGTGATCAGTTCATGCATGGTTAAGCGGCCTGTAAGCCTAGGCCATGTACGCCTGTATAAGGGCAGTAGGCCTATATAGGCTGTGCTTATGCATGCGTCTATGCATAGGCCTAACAAGGACCTATAGCCCTAGGTCATTGGTGCGTCATGATAAGCAATGGGACACAAAAGACAAACGTCGCCCTTTGGGGCATCAACAGCATTGATGATCGAGTTCAGTCTGTTTCTATTTAGTCTAATCAGTTTAAACCGCTTTTTCTAGCTTTAGCTTGAGTGTATTAGATGGGTTTCACTCTCGTATGGCTTTCATATGTTCATAAAAGACGCCATAATAACGTTAATCAGTCGACAGGTGAAAAACATTTAAATATCCAGATGTTTGAAAGTCAATGTGAAGTAGTAAGTGTCGAGGTGTTTCATTGGTACGGATACTGTCGAGCCAGAGAACGAGGTTCGCGACCTCGGTCTTTTCGTCACCAGAAACCCATCAACGACGTCACTATCACTGGACTTGTGAGGACCAGCTTCGAAATCCTGAGAAGGCTGGGGGGTCCGTTTCTCGGACAGACCGTACGGAAGAAAAAAATCCGAGAAGACAAGTTAATTTATTTACTACACCTAATTCTACAATTTGAAGACACGAAGAAGTTAGGATACTATTTATCGTTTGCTCTGCAATTTTTACCGGCTACCTCTGCGCCCTCCCTCACTCGACTGAATTGCCTGTTCAACAGAAGATTTCTTTTAAAATTGCGATCATATTTTAATAAAATACTGAACCCTGGCCAATCACAATATTTAAAATCAGTCCTTACATTTATTAATATTCAACCACGTGATCGCATTTTTACCCAATAAAAAGCCTATTCTCATTACTTTGAAATCTGGGGGTGGGCTTTACACATGGTCGAAGATTTCATTACTTCAGTGGCTCATAGGTGAACTAAAAAGTTACCACGAACCTGTATTGCTACAAGCCCAAACTCTTAATAAAAGATACGCCTCTGACAATGAATATCTTCAGCAGAACAGGAATGTGGCTGGCTTTGTGCCTTTCTGGCGATCATTATTAGAACCCTCTCCACTGTTGCAGCATAGGCAGTACAGGCCATACACGTTTGGAAATACGTCGAGCTAAAGCAAAGTCATTCATGCATCAATTAGTCTGTACTTAGAATATGGCATTCAAATAGGAACCTATTTAGATCTGGCCTCAACTCCTCGCCTGCCAAAAGTGCAAATCAACTGCCTAAGTTATTGTCATTATTCCTTTCAACTTTAGCATCGAATGCGATTCATTGTCAAAGGCACAAAGAGACGGCTGAGTGTCTGATATTCAAATGTGCATCACGCCTCAGCTGTTCCGCTATCAAAAAAAAGGCCCAAACCGAACTAGTCACTAGATAGCACCTGAAAGTAGCTGGCTACATTCAATAATGTTATACAAGTTAACATTACAATCAACATTAACAAAATTAAACTACCATTAACATTACCATTAACAAAATTAAAATTAAAAAGTAACATTAACATTAGTCATTATCATTAAAATTAAATTTGACATTAAACAACAGCAAGGACAGATGAACTGCATCCTTGGGCAAATTACTGAAATCTCATTGTTCAATCCTTTAAAAATATATTCACTTGAGGTTATGGTTAGCATAATCCTGTAGGAAAAAAATTGTAAGAAAGTACGGATTTCTCGGTTCTGTAGCATACCAAGTGTTAGTAGGACCACCTCAAAGAACATATTAAGGTTCTTTGTTTTTCCAGGACTTATCGATTGGAAGAACAACGTAAGGCCTACATCTAAAACGGAGACAATCGAACCCATTTGTATTAGGATAGTCTTTGCTTTGCCATCCAATGTGCTATCTTATATTTAATTCTTTAAGGGCACTGACACTATTGACAATTGACTATTGACTATAGACAATTGACTATTGACAAGGCCGCTTGAAATTACACGTTATTTACTATGCTATGTAATTTCCATTTCTATGACATCGCATCACAGTACATTGCAGTTACATTACATCGCATCGTTGCAGAATGTGAACACGAATTCGCATCATTAGCAGAGTAGTACCATTTCTGGTCCTTTCTCTCTTACTGTCTCTCTCTCTCACTGTCTGCCTGTGAGTGTCTGGCTATTAATGATCTGCGTTCTCTTCTCTCTGTCTGTCTACCTGCATGCCTGCCTGTCTCTGTATGAGCCATTAAGCAACTCTGCAAATGGAAAGAATAGATCAACTTATGAAGATCCTACTTCTGAAGAACTCTGGTCTGAACTTTCTCCAGCGACTGCAATCTAGTTCAAATTCCTTTATGGTAGCCGCATAATGAATTTCACCTTGCTATAGATGGATGACTAATATCCATATTATACAGGCCAAAACGACAGATCGCGGCTTGCAGCTTATAACATAGTCTGACGAATCATATTGAAACGGTGCCCCAGTGGTCTTTGTATCTATGTATTCATGTGCATCCGTCCGTGTCACAGAGTCTAAGTCCTTCTGTCATCCAGCACACTGCGTTGTTGGTTACGCATCAGTAGTCTTTCCTCGCCTATGAAGGCCACGATTTGCCCGCTTGCCGCATACTGCGATTCAAACGAGCTTTTAAAGCTACCGTCTAAACTCGATATTAGTCAGTCAGAGGCGTATTTAAGAAAAGTTTGAACAGGTAGGTATGCTTGGATTCGCTTTGCTTTCAAGTCTTTAGCTTAATTACCAGAAGTAAATAAATCAATATATTCTTAACGGCTCTCCACGGGCAAGAAAGACAGCACATTTGACAGGAACACTTACGATTTTATTATATAAAAAAAAACAAGATCCAATAAATGATTAGTAAGTGAAGTCAGAGAGAATTGCCGATATTTCAACAGCTGTAGGTCTAGTGCATTGAAATAATTATATCTCGCCTTTCAACGCATTTTCCAAAAGCACCAGAAATTCGTCTATTGTATATAGAAGCCCATTCCACAAACTGGTCATGTAAACTGTGATTGTTACATGTATTTAAACCAGGAAAAGGCTTTTTAACAATTCAGTTTAAAACTGAAATCAAAACAATATTATCCATGCCTAAACTAGGATATTTAAGGCTCAAAAAAGCTAAATAAACTTAATACAGCTTGAGATACTTCATAGGATACTTGTGTAGGCCTATCAGGAATTCTACACCTTTAACTGAAAAATCGCCTCTTTGACAAACACTCTAAGATCTTTTGTCGTATGCGTTGGTACTCAACTTCCAGGTGAGTTGTTAAGTAACGAGTAACATAAGTTTATCATGTAGTGGATGAGAGGTCCCGGATTTACAGCTCACAATTTTAAGCTAGGCCTATTAACCTGAAATGTTGAATTGACTTTCAGCTAATATTAGAATTTAGTCAACCGATTGCAAAATGGAGAATGAGTATGAACATCTGCAACACGAGAAACAAAATGCCCCATCAACTCTTTCGATGTTCCCTCCAAATTCAAAGTCTCCCGAATCAACATCTTCCGCCCCACCTCCACCATATTCAAACCCATCCCAATACCCTCCAGCTTCTGGAATGCCTTACCCCCAATACTATTCACCCCCGAATCCAGTTATGGGTTACCCTCAACCATATGCACCTCCTCCAGGAGGACAGCCATATTATCCACAACCAGGAGTCTATTCCGGACCACCAAGTTCCAACTATCCGGTTCCGCAGTCACAGCAGCAGCAACAGGTGGTTATTATGAATAATCACCCAACGGGAGTGACACCTGTTTACGTTTCTCGTGTTCAAAGTGTTTCTATGGTCGGAGCAATTGTTCTGTCCTGCTTCGTCTACTGGTGCTTTGGATTTCTGTTTGGAGGAATCGCATTCATTCTGGCCAGTAAGTCAGCTCTATGCTTAGAAGTGACATGATTCGTTGAGCTAAGGTTGAGACAGCAAGGCAATAGTTTCTCTCATTTGTTGTTGATGCTCTATCAAGGTGAATGATTATATATCTCAATACTTGCTTTACACTTGACCACAACAGTGAGGATATTTTATCTTTATCTACTGAAAACTAGATATTTTACAAATAAACTGTTCCAATAATAATATTGGAAATATTTTGTCGTTTTTTCGAATAATGTGCGTTGGAGTAATAGTTTGCACTGAACAAAGTTACATGCACACTAAGAGATAAGAAGGGATGAAGATAAAAGCTAATGATAAAGAAAATGAAGTTTAAATAAAAGAGAACGAATATAATGATGATGTGATGAACAAGAGGAAGAAGTTGAAGGTAAATGAGACTGGATAGTAATGAAGATGATGACAAAGTAGTCGTAGAGACAAAGGAGTAGTAGTGAAATAAGAAGAAGTAGAAGAAGAAAGACGTTAATGATGGTGGTGATGATGATGACGATGATGATGATGATGACAATAATGATGAGGATGATGAATAGTAACAAGCTAGCCGCGAAAGCAGACATATTAAATATCCTGTTTGCCTTCTGTTTGAGGAAAGTTGAAAGTTTGAGTTGACAGACTAACACGCTGACCATCACATATCTCTGTGCATCACTGCAAGAGAAACAAAGCTAATACATTTTTCTTTTGTTATGCTCGACAGTGGTTGGCCAGAGTTCTGCTGCTGCTGGTGATACTCTCGGTGCCCTTCGCCTGAGGAACGCATCCATTGCTCTCTCGATCGTTGGCATCGTCATCGCAATCATCATCATCGTCGTTGTTGCTAGCGTCTTCGGCAGATCCAGAAGTTATTACCAAAGTTATTATTACTGTTACCGCTATGATAGATATTATAGCTCTTCATCTTCATATTACTATTATTGCAGATAGAGCTTCGACGGACAATGAAAATAATCTTCATCCATCTGCTGTTTATCATTTTAATACTCATAACTTTTAGATTGCATTAGTCTACGCTAGACCTTTTCCGACTTGAGAGTCGGCCAAGATGGTTTTACCAGGTTTACCGACCTGTTTTTCTCGCTTGAAAACTACGAGGCACATTTGGTCTTATATTACTTCCTTTGTTGGTATTTGAAGAGGTTTAATGTACAGAACTGTGGTTAACAAGACGTTTGCCGAACTTATATTTCTTTTATTAAATCTGCGTTTTCCCTTTGTACCTGATAAAACATTATTACATTGATGGTTTGTGTTTGCTTAGTGCTAAATGCTTTTGAGAGAATTATCTAAGACTGGCCTATAGCAAAAATGCAGCGAGGAAGCTGTCGTCAGCTGAAGGTGATCTCCTGATACATTGAATGGAGATTCCTTTAATTTGATCTCAATCTGAGTTTCTCTTTCCAAAGTTCACAGAGAGGTTGCTGCCAATTTCATGTAAAAAACAATGCATATTAATTAGGTCGTAATTATTCAGATCAGATAGATGACCATTAATTAAACGCTTTTGAATTACATTGATGGGCGCTATATTATGCTCTGCTATAACAAATCAAATCGAATCAAATATTCGTTTATTCATCAAACCAGTTGACACAACGCAATTGGTAACAATCATTGATAAGAATAAGAATAAATAGAAATCTAACAACTGTTAGGCTACTCTACTCATGACAATGCTAATACAGGTTGCGAAACAAAACACTCGATATAGAGCTGTTATCATTCTTAGACGGAAGGGGAAAATTGGCTAAAAAGATAAGGAATGGGTCGGCACTCTGGGAAGTAAGGGCAAAGAACATGTTGTGGGTTGGAGACCACTGCTTTAAATAGGACTAGCGGGTATCGAAACCGCGTCCTTCAATGTTACATTGTATGCAAGCTAAAAAACCTACCTTTGACACACTCGATTTGCTAGTGTTTACTGAAAGAGCTAAATTTAGCCTTGTTATGAATCGTTTGGATAAAAAATAGTTCCAGTAGCAATTTGAAACCGCTTTCATAGAAGCGAGGATATCCATAGCTACTACACAAGATATCTATCATTATCATTTATTATTGTTACTATTATTATGAACATTTTTAGCGCGTGTAAAGTCACACAGACATAAAAAGGTGAGTCAGTCGACAGGTTACGAGCATTTAGATATCCAGATGTTTGAAAGTCAATGTGAAGTAGTAATTGTCGAGGCATTTCATTGGTACGGATACTGTCGAACCAAAAAACGATGTTTGCGATCTTGGTCTTTTCCTCGAGAGAAACCTACATCACACATCACTGGACTTGTGAGGACCAGCTTCGCAATCCTGAAACAGCTGAGGTCTGTTTCTCGGACGGAAGAAAAAACTAAGGCAAGTCCACTTATTTTCTGCGCCCAGTTCTACAATTTGAAGATACAGAGAAGTTAGGGTACTATTTATAGTTTGCTCTGCAATTTTCACCGGCGGCTACCTCTGTGCTTAAGTCTCTGTTCAGCAAAAGATTTGCTCATGTTTTAAAAAATACTTAAAAATCGGGACACATGTTCAGACTGCTTGACGAAATACATATGGCTCTACAGAATATCGAAGATTTCATTACTTCAGTGGTTCACTGGTGGACTAAATTACAACGAACCTGGCTTGCTACAAGCAAGGACTCTTATTAAAAGATACACCTTTGACAATGAATATCTTCAGTAGAACAGGAAGTTGGCTGGCTTTGTGCCTTTCTGGCGATCATTATTTGAACCCTCTCAGCATAGGCAGTACAGTTCATACAAGTTTCGAAAATACGCCGAGCTAAAGCGATGTCAGCAATGCATTAAGTAGTCTGTACTAATAATATGGCATTCAAGAAGGAACCTACATAGAGCTGGCCTCAAGTCCTCGCTTGCCAGTTGCCAACAGTGCAAATTAACTGCCTAAGTCAGAGGTTTTCAAGATTTTTTGACCAGGGACCCCTATTTTACTAGGCGTAGCTCGCGGACCCAAGTAATTAAAAAGTAAAATGTATCCATTAAACCTTAATCAAAATAACAGGCAGACTGTTTCCACAATATACATGTAAGCTTGCTTTTGACGCTGAGGACTATTATAATATAAAAAGGAACCCTGAATAAATTGTTATTAACTTCCTGCAACAATTATGGAACATGTCATTGTTTAAAATCAACAACAGGCTGTTAACGCTAAAACCATGCAATGTTAATCATTACTTAATATTTTCAGAACGTTCTCGCGGACCCCCGCCATATCCTTCGCGGACCCCTCTTGGTCCGCGGACCACAGTTTCAAAAACTCTGGCCTAAGTTATTGTCATTATTCCTTTCAAATTTAGCATCGAATACGATTCATTGTCAAAGCACAACGAGTCGTCGGCATGTCTGGCTAGTGATATTCAAATAGGGCCTATGTACACCACCTCTCAACTGTTTTGCTATCAACATAAAATGGCCAAAGAATTACTATGGTCATTATAGAGCATCCGAAAGTAGCTCGCTACATGCAATGATGTTATACAAATAATTAACATTACCATTAACACGAACAAAACTAAATTAAAAATTAACATCATTATCACTAAAATTAACATTGACATTAAACAACAGTAAGGACAGAATTGAGACGCATCCTTGGGCAAATTACTTAAATCTCATTATTCAATACTTTACATTTTTCATTTTATAAACCGTAACACTTAATATTATGTTCAAAAAGTGGGGGTACAGTATCCCTCAGTCCAAAAAGTGGGGGTACGGGTACCCCTCGTACCCCCCACAAATTACGCCTATGTGCCTGTCTACCTGCGCCTATCACTTTATGAGTCATTAAGCAACACTGCAAATGGAAAGAATAGATCAACTGGTTGTCCTAATTTTGAAGAACTCTGGTCTCTAAGTCTTCACCTGCGACTGCGATCTTGTTGAAATTCCCGAGCGGTAGCCGCATTCATTGGCTCACACAGGACATACGGCCTATAACATTGTCCGACAAACCATATTGAAACGGTACCACGGCACCACAATGGTCTTTTAGTTCTATATTCAGTTGCCTGAGTCTAAGTCTTTATGTCATCAAGTAGACTGCGCTGTTGGCTACACGCCAATTGCATTTCCTCGCCTAGGAAGTCATAGTAGCAGGCCTACCCTATAGGGACCAACATCCTTGTCAGATCAACAAGAAACCCAGCTTTAATATTTACCGTATGAACTCGGCATAACTCAGGCAAAGGCGCACTTAGAAACGTTTGAACAGGTAAGTTTTGCTTGGCTTCGTTTTGCTTTCAAGTCTTAAATTTAAATATTATGAGTAAATAAATCAACAAATTCTTAACGGCTCTGCACAGACAAAAGAATCACTTAAGCAGAAGAACATTTTCGACAGGAACATTTAAAATGATATGATAAACAACAAAAGAAGCAATAAATAAAATAAATAAATAACTGATTAGGAAGTGAAATCAGATACAATTGCCGATATTTCAACAAGTGAAGTGCATTGACATAAATTATATGAGGCCTTTCAAAGCATCTTCCAAAAATGTTGTAAATTCGTCTATTGTATAATTATAGCATAGAAACCTATGTCACAACGTGCTCCTGTAAACTGTAATTGTTACATTTATTTAAACTGGAGAAAGGCTTATAAGTAATTCAGTTTTGAACTAGAATCAAACCATTATTACCCAAGCCTAAACTTTGATGTCTAAGGCACAACAATAGCTAAATAAAAATTAATTAAGCTTGAGATACTTTATAAGATCCCTGTGTATCAAGCATTCCAAAACCGTAACTGAAAAATTGCCTCACTGCCCAAAATTACACGATTTCTCGTCATATGCATTGCTATTCAACTTTGAGCTGACCTGTAAAATATTATGTATTGGATGAAACCCCAATCCAGTTTTTCTCGGGATTTTAGCCCGCCCATAATTGTTCAGTTCCGGAAGCTATTGTTCAGTTCCGGAAATTTTTTCTAGAAAAAGCACTGATGATATGATATAATATGCATGTTACTCGCACTATACAAATTCATGATCTTAGTCGACTGCGCCCAGTACTTGATTACAAGACCGTCTGCACTTCAATAACATCCAGCAACATTTACTTGCATAGTTTTTTCTGCTTCTCGTTCAAGCCATGCTGGTCTTATGACTTATGTCACAGGCAGCCAAAGAAACATTTTCAAGTCATCTTAAAACGCATCTTTTCAGATCTGTTGGACTGCCATGTCGAGCGCCTTTGTGAGGTTCCTAAAATAGCCAGACACCCTACCTCTGTCCCTCCCTACATCCCTCCTTCACTCCCTCTCCCCATGCCTACCTCTGCCGTCATAATGACGGGTAAATCCACTAGTAACAAAATAATCAGTCAGTGTGAATAGAGCAACGGATCAAGCTTTACTCTTTATTAAGCTCCTTTTAAGAAACTCACAAGGGCGCTTAACATGGCAATCTCTAACAGATCTGAAAAGATGCGTCTTAAGATGGGTCAAAATCTTTCTTGAGCTGCCTCCGAGAGGCAGAAATAACTAGCCAGGCAAATTAAACCATTTGTGAATGTTTTTGTAATGTAGATATCCAGACACTCCGTGAACTTGATAATCTCTTCCTAAAGACTTCATGTAAATCTATCATTGGGCTGATTAAAATTGTCTTATTATGAACTTAGAACACATTTACATCTTTTAATTAACATTGCGGTTTTGTAGAACCTTTGAAAGTAAATTAGGAATTCCCATCGTTAGAAGAGTAATGAAATTTCTGGACCTCTCTCCCTCTCTCCCTCTCCCATTGTCTTTGTATGTGAGTGTCTGACGTTACATCCTCGTCGGTTTACTTGTACGCTTGTCTGTCTCTGTATCAGTCATTAAGTAACTATGCACATGGAAAGAATAAATCAATTGAATGTCCTACTACAGAAGAATTCTGTCCTCTAACCCTTCACCAGCGACTGCCATCTCATTGAAATTCCTGTCGCAATAGCCGCATAACTAATACCAACATTAACTTGCATTCACACAGAACATACAGCGTATAACATTGACTAAAAAATTATATTGATACGGCATCCTAGTGGTTTTTGTTTTTCCATATTCAGTTGCCTGCGTCACGTAAGTGAGACTAAGTGAGTCTACATTCCGTTATGCAGTAGACTGCGTTGTTGTTACGCTCCAGTTGTATTTTCTCGCCAAAAGAAAACCACGATTTGCCAGCTTATCATGCAGTGCAGAGACAATCAACATACTGGTCTGATCTGCGAGAAAACCCAGCTTTAAAACATACCGTCTAAACTAGAAATAAGTCAGTCAAAGGCGTATTAAAGAAACGTTTGAACAGGTACGTATGCTTGACTTCGTTTTGCATTCAAGTCTTTAAGTTAAATACCTTAAGTAAATGAATGAACACATTCTTAGATAAGAGAGTCATTTAAGCACAAAAGCACTTTCTACAGGAATACATAATAAAAATTAAGAAGTGAAATCAGAAACAATTCCACACATTTTAACAGGAGATGGGTATGGGAAAAATTACGTAGCGTCTTTGAAGGCATCTTACAAAAGCAACGAAAATTTGTCTATGGTAGGCCCTATATAGAAACCTGTGCCACAATATGAACTTCTAAATTGTAATTGTTACATGTATTTAAATGGGAGAAAGACTTTTGAACAATTCAGTTTTAAACTAGAATTAAGCCATTGCTACAAATGCCTAAACTACGATATTTAAGGCTAAAAAACAGCTAAATAAAATTATTACAACTTGAAATACTTCATAAGCATTCAAGCATTCTAAAACCGTTACTGAGAAATTGCCTCACTGATTAAAAAACGCCAAGATTTTTCGTCGTGTGCGTTGGTATTCAACTTACAGCTGATTTGTTAAATAACGGATAAGATATTATGTATTTGATGAGAGGCCCTGGATTAACACTAGCAGTTTTAAGCTATTGACCTGTAATGTTGCATTGATTTTCAGCTAATATTAGAATTTAAACAAGCGATCGCAAAATGGAAAACGAGCCTATGCAACCCGAGAAACAAAATGTCTCATCAACTCTTTCGATGTTTCCTCCAAATTCAACGTCTCCCGAATCAACATTTTCCACCCCACCTCCACCGTATTCAAATCCATCCCAATACCCTCCAACTTCTGGAATACCTTATTTCCAATACAATCCACCCCCGTATTCAGCTATGAGTTACTCTCAACCAAACGCAACTCCTCCAGAAGGACAGCCATGTTATCCACAACCAGGAGTGGTCTATTTCGGACCACCAGGTCCCTACTATCGTTCTCCGCAGTCACAACAACAACAGCAGCAACAGGTAGTTGATGTGAGTAATCAGCCAACGGGAATGACACCTGTTTGGATTGTTCGTGTACAACCTGTTTCTATGGTCGGAGCAATTGTTCTGTCGTGCATTGTCTTCTGGTTCTGCGGATTGGTGTTTGGAGGAATCGCATTCATTCTAGCCAGTAAGTTAGCTCATGATTTACAATAGACATGATTAGTTCAGCTAAGGTTTAAACAGCAAGGCAATAGTTTCCCTGATTTGTTATTCATGCTCTTTCACGGTGAATGATTATATATTTATATTTGCTTTACACTTTACCTAAACAGTGAGAATATTTTATCTTTATCTACCGAAAACTAGATGTTTCGCGTATAAATCATTCTAACTTTCAGGTAATATTTTGTGGTTTTTGCTAGTAATGTGCGTTGGAGTAATTGTTTTCACTAAACAGTACTGTATTGCAAAGAAAGAGAGAAGAGGGGGATTAATGAAGATGTTGATGTTTAAATAGAAGAGAATGAATATAATGATGATTAAGAACAAGTAGTTGATAATTAAGAGAATCTGAGGAAAATTATGATGATGACGAAGAAGTAGTAGAGGAAGAAGAAGAAAAGAGGTTAATGGTGATGATGATGATATTGATGATGATGATGATGATGATGATGATGATGATGATGATGATGATGATGATGATGATGATGATGATGATGATGATGACGATGACGACGATGATGATGATGATGATGATGAATAGTGAGCCATCCGCGAAAGCAGACATTTTAAAGATTCTGTTTGCCTTTGGTCTGGGGCAATTTGAAAACCTAACTTCTCCGTTGACAATCTAACACGCTGACAATCACAGGTCAATGCTCGAGAAACAGAGTTAATGAATTTTCTTTTCTTCTGCTCGACAGTGGTTGGCCAGAGTTCGGCTGCTGCTGGTGATACTCTCGGTGCCTTTCGGCTGAGAAACGCATCCATTGCTCTCTCCATCGCTGGCATCGTCATCACAGTCTTCATCATCAGCGTCTTCATTGGTGTCATCATCGCAGCACCACGAAGTCATTACTAGTATTCATGCTATCGGTTATCATAGAGATTAGACGGAAGTAGTAGATAATAGGTGTGTTTTAGCGAAATTCGACAGAACCCATAGGTGTGTTTTAGCGAAATTCGTCAGAACCCATAGGTGTGTTTTAGCGAAATTCGACAGAACCCATAGGTGTGTTTTAGCGAAATTCGACAGAACCAATAGGTGTGTTTTAGCGAAATTCGACAGAACCCATGGGTGTGTTTTAGCGAAATTCGACAGAACCCATGGGTGTGTTTTAGCGAAATTCGACAGAACCCATAGGTGTGTTTTAGCGAAATTATGGGAACCTATAAACATGTGACAGCTAAATTATGGCAAATCCATAGCTGAATGACAGCACAGTCTTATTAATTATAATTATGAATTATGAATTATGAACATATGTAATGCAAGACTTCATCCCTCCACTTTAATATCATTTAAGCACACATCAAACCAAACACACACACACACACACACACACACACACACACACACACACACACACACACACACACACACACACACACACACACACACACACACACACACACACACACACACACACACACACACACACACACACACACACACACACACACACACACACACACACACACACACACACACACACACACACACACACACACACACACACACACACGTAATTAGAAAAAAGACAAGTAGAACGTGATTGAATAAAGTTTATTAAATTGAACACATCTTCTTTATTTGTAAGTTTTACAAACATAGTTATGAACTAGATAATCATTTAGTCCAGTGTCCGACGTTAGCAAATTAGTAATAGCGTTAACATTTTTATTTCTACATCTATGTAAGCAGTAAAATATGCAATAATGTCCACAAAAACGACTAATAGCACTTTGTAAATGTCTCTCGTTAAATATCCAGTTTACACAATGACGATTCAAAAATGTGCTAAATGGTATATCCGGAGGTCTTCCAAAAGAGTCAAAGTATTCGCCATAGGAGGAATTTTCAATGTATAAGGCTATCCAATGCTCTCCAGGTTTGTCGTGAGGATCTGTGTTACAGACCATTAGCAGAGGTCCACTTTGTTTTAACTTTGTAGGTAGACGATCACATGCAAACACGCCAAGAAACATCGCTCCACACTTTGCATCTTTCTTTAGTATCGACTCAATTCTTCGTCCATTCATGTTCAGTTCTTGTAGTCGAAAATGATGTTCCTCGACCGATCAATTTCCAAAATGTTCTCAAACTCTGCAAATGCTATAACGTTAATGGTGTTGGGCAGAGCTTGGGCAAATTTCAGATCCAGACGAATGTTACCCTGCTTAATCAGGTTAAAGTGATCACCCTCGGCTAAGTCGGCAGTCAAATCGAATGCATAAAGTGCGTATCCACCAGGAAAGTCCTCTCGGGATATTAAATTTCCTTCGTCTCTCATCCACTTTCCAGTTCCCATAAATAATGAGGCATATGCATTGATAAACTTATGGTTGGCAAAATCTATTTCCAAAGGTTTCACAGATTGTTGCTGACCGTCCAAGTATACTTTTAACTGAGACAGGTTCATATGTTTAAAGTTGAAAGGGTTCTTTGTATAGCTGCCGTTAAATGCATCGTTGTCTACACAACCTATAACTATTCTAGTCGGTAATTGACCAGAGAAAAGACTTTCTTGAGTTGCATCCAGATTACCTCTCGGTATGGTAAACGTCTTACAAATTCCTCGTCTAATTGGAAATTTTACGTTTCCCTGTTCAAGTGCTTTCGCATGTGCAAGAAACACCGAGGGGCTGAGCTTTACTTTTCTCACATACAACTTGCATTCTAAAATTCGAACTTTATATGCAGCACCTTGAACCGACGACATGAGACAGAATGCATCTTTATTTCTAACCAGTCGCACTCTTATATTAATATCGTTAGGAATAAATCGATCTTGGAAAAATAGATCGCTGTGAATAGACCCAATCATGTCGACAACACGTCCTTCGTCGGTAAATGTGCTACGTTTTTTAAATCCAAGATTTCCAGCATTGACATCGTGTGGATTAGCATCTTCGAAATGAGTTGCGTTGTCCTTGTAGTACAAGGCTGATGTAAGCTGCGAGGTTTTAGCTGCATCACCATAGCTTAGAAGAGTTTCCAAATAACTTCTATAAGCATAAGTGTTATTTGAAGGCGTGACTAGGGTGTCATTTAGGGTGATGTCAACTTCCGAAAATAGACTGTGCAGAAATAAGTTGATCGGTCCAACATTATCATCGGTTACTGGGTCGTTGTTTGCTTTTGTAATTTGGACTCTAACATATAACTGAGTGTTTGACAAGTCGAGGTAGTCTTGACCTGCGCCAGTAATACTAAATTCTATAGGAGTTCCATGTGAAATTGTAGCTATCGGATTATATTCAACGTATGCACCACTCTCTATACTCGTCTGTGTTGGTGGTACGATAAACAGATCCAATTCGCTCTTTGTGCATTCACAAGATTGTGGATGAACGAATGCCATACTTAAACTTTGCCAAAGATATCGTGCTCCACTTCCACTCTTTTAGTAAGTCTCTTTATCGGCTTTTCAACCTCTTCCTTCCACTGCCACTTTGAGCATTGAAATCGCTGGACGAGGTAAAAGCTTTTATACCTTCTGGAATACGTCTTCTGCTAGATTCTTTAAATTGTTGACCCTCAACAACGTCATTGGCAATCTGCAACCCGGTTCTCAAAAAGTGTTTTCCAAACGATTTAGCCCCAGTTTGAATCAATGGCCAAGCGCTTCTGAAAAGCCCGCTCAGAAAACTTCCAAGTCCATGACCACGCTGCATGCGCGCGCCTTGGAATATTGGCATACCATTACCACTCTGTTGCAAATAATAATCTTCGTACGCGAGTCGACTCGCGTCGCAGCAAAATTGTCTTTTCATTGTAAAAGGTATGGGCTTTTGCAAAGTCTAAAATGAAGTGTAACCATCACCTTCCCGTATTCGAATGGTATGGGTTCACCAGTATCCGTCCTTATATCTATTTCTATAGAGTCAAAGTTTTTCCGTTGCAGTGGGATGTAGATGGGTTTTTCATATATCGTATGTATGTTGTCACCGCTTTTACCTGATACATGAACGATGCGAAGTAGTGGTGCTTTTGTGTCACCCACAGGTATGTGCTCCAAGACGTTACAATATACATACATGGAAGAAAACCCTATATTTAGGTCACATCTCTTGTCAGATTCCCAGAGTAATGGTGTAGTATTCGGATTCGTCAACGGAATCTGTCCTTCAGATATACCAAGCATTGCACACAGATGTGGCGAGAAGTATATGAGTATATCTTTAAAAATGACTGCACTGACACGTTTCGTGATATCATTATATTTGAACTGTGTAGAATTCATGTTGTCATGCTTATAAGTTGTCTCGTCTATATGTTCGTTTATCGTTTCTAAGAGATCCGTCGGTGAGTCGTAATAGCTCGGAGTCAATTCAAACATACAATATGGATGAGATGTGACACCATTCCTTTCTATAGTCTGTGTGTATATGACTCGTCCATCAAGCTTATTTAAATTGAACCAGGTGTGTTGATATTGTATTTCAACCAAACCAACTTCCCAATCGCCAGACAACGATATACCGTTTTCTAACCTCGTCGTATAATGTGCAAGCGTGTTGTTAGGATAGTAGTGCATAGAACTATTACTCGGTAATGTCATGTAAAAGTGCGCCATGTTATAACAAAAGGTGTAAAGTCTCCAAAGTACTTTCTTTGAATGAGACTGCAAACTACTACAGCCTGAATATATCTGTCGTCCAAGAGTTAAAATTCTTATCATAGCCTCGCCATTTAACAAAATATTCGGTTTTCCCTCCACGCTTACGACTTTTTAATACTTTTTCTACTTTGTAAACATCGTCGTCTTTCAAAATCTGCTGCAATTCCTCTTCGTAGAATTTACCTTTCAGCTTCTCTCCATTTAAATCTGACAATTCATATGTTATTGGGTCTGAGGGTATTCGAGCAACTATTGTGAAAATTTCATCGGTCCAAGAAGGTAAATATCCCTTTTTGAAAGCAATTCGAGCTTTGCTTATTCTCACTTTGTCACCCACACTATATTTCCATTTTGCAGGTCTTTTCTTTTCACCATACAAGCGTTGTCTAATAAGGGGTTCATTTTCTTTTGTCACTTCGCTCGGTGTCATGCCTATACTTCTGTGATATGTGTTATTATAGGAATGTACCAAATCTTGCAAGACATCTGTATACCGATATGTGTTTTTGTATGTAAAATATTTCCACATCTTTGTTTTAAGCGTGCGATTAAACCTTTCAACGACAGAAGCCTTTGTATCGGTGTTTTCAGTGGTGTAGAAGGCTATAGCATTTGTGCACAACAACGATTGAAAGGTTTTGTTAAGAAATTCTGTACCTTTATCGGTTTGTAAATGTGCGGGATGTCTATCGAACAACAACTTAGAAAAGGCTTCAGTCAGGGCAGTTCCAGTCTTTGATTTAAGCGGAACAACCCAAGCATATTTGGAAAAAACATCTATACACGTTAAAAGATATTTATTCTTATCATTATACTTAGACAGTGCAGAAAGGTCAGCCAGGTCGGCTTGCCACAGATCGTCAATACCAACGGTGAATGTTTTTCTACGTCTAAATGTTATTCTAACAGGTTTATGCAGAGTGTACACATCTTGTTTCTGTAACCAAGTTCTAACATCTTTAGGATTAATTTGTCCTTTTACATGTCTTTGAAACGTTTTCACACCACCAAAACTACCGGCATGTTTTGGATCAAAATACGACTCCATCAGTACGCTTCCCAACGAACTTTTGCACGAGACCTTCTGTGACTGGGCTTTGGAGTAACTGTTGGAGTTACGTCAGATGGTTCATTAATATATTTCCATCTCTCTTCGTTACCGATTAATTCGCGTGGAATATTACATTCCTTCAAGGCGTCGGCAAGCTGCTTCCAACCGGTTGGATTTGGAACTGAACTTCTTTTTCTGAGCAGGTCGTTTATCAAATCCACGGCATGTGTTTGAGGAATCGTTGTATCCATCAAAACGAGTTCTCCCTTTTCAGTCCAATCGATATCAGAATTGTTTTTCATATGAGTCAAAAGTCGCGATGCATGAGACTTCCATTTCGCTGGAACGGTGCTTAACACGGCAGTCTCTAGAGAACTAGTTTTCGAATCGGTCACGGTCTGAGCCTTATCGTCTTTAGCTACTAGATCGCTTAACCTAAACTTTGTTATAACTGTAGGTTTATCAATATTTAAATAACGACTTAAACTGTTTGAGTAGAGTTTAGCTTTTTCGTCGTCAGCAATATTTCTATGTAGTATGTCATAGATTTCACCATCCAATTTTGATAGTGTCTTGTCCAACATGGTTTCCTTCCATTTCTCAATCTGTCTAGGTTCTACTAAAACCATTTTCTTTGCATGTTCCATGTTATCTGATGGGATTTAGAAGCGAGCCTAGAAAGGAAAGCACGGGAGTTAGTAGTGCACCGAGGAATCCTCCAGTCTGAATGAGCCTCTTCTTAGTCTTAACCCGCGTTTTCTTTGACACCAGACTTCTCAACTTCTTCTTAAATCGACTAAGTTTGCTTTTCTGCGGGGTAGTTAGTGGCACGTGACCTCTTAAAACGTTCTGTGCACATTCACATATACAACATAATAGATTCTTGTTACAGTTCTTCAGAATCTTTTTCCTCACTTTGACCGAAGCTTCTTTAAGCAGGCTTAGCTTTGCAAGATACTTCCTTAGTCTGGAAGACATTTTACGCCAATGAGTGTAACATGTTCTGTGCGACTGTATATATATATTTATTTTCTAACATACACATAATGCGTCTCACCTGGGAATATGCTTGTTCTTATTCTACACCTCTCATCGGTATCGGGTCTAAGGTCTACCAAGAGATAACCAAATGGAGGCATCGTTGCATCTCTGAAAGCTTCGAGCATAAAATTTGACTTCCCCGGAAACATCTGTCGAGCTAAATTTGCAATCTGAGTAGAATCTCTTACGTTTTTGAACAGAACCAAATAGTGAGCGTTGAGACTGATAGTTCTGGTATGTTTACTTTTGTAAAATAGATTTTGCGTGAGATATAATACCGAAACATTTCTGTGATGACTGATCTTTGTGAAAATTTTAGTGACCCTCTCATCCGTTTCACTCATCAAATCGTCTAAAACGAGAAGAGTCCTGTCTTTTCCATCGAAAATATTCAAGTCTGGAAGTCCTTCGTGAAATAGTATTTGGGGATATTTATCAAAAATATCCTGATATATCCCATAACACCACAGTACTTTGTCAACTGCCGGTTTTACCATGTGTTGTAAGTGATCCACAAATCGTAGTGTAAACTGCGTTTTACCACAGCCTGAAGGTCCACTTACAATAGCAGAAAAAGGATGTTGCCAGGTAGGATCCATCTTAAAGAATGTCAAGCTGAAGATCGAATTATCATTATATATTCAAATTGAAAACCCAAGAATTATACAATTCATAGGACGAAATTGTGATATTGAATCGAAATCCGCCGCGCTGCTGCCGCCGCCGCCGCTGCCGCTGCCGCTGCCGCCGCCGCCGCTGCCGCCGCCGCCGCTGCCGCTGCTGCAGCCGCTGTCGCCGCCGCTGCCGCTGCCGCCGCCGCCGCCGCTGCCGCTGCCGCTGCCGCCGCCGCCGCCGCTGCCGCCGCCGCTGCCGCCGCTGCCGCCGCCGCCGCTGCCGCCGCTGCTGCCGCCGCCGCTGCTGCCGCTGCTTCCGCTGCCGCCGCCGCTGCTGCCGCTGCCGCCGCAGCTTCTCAGCTCTTGGCGCAGTTTCTCAGATCTTGCAGCAGCTTCTCAGCGTTCTCTCCGCAGCTCCCGCAGTTTCTCAGATCTTCCCGCAGCTTCTCAGATCTTCCAGCAGCTTCTCAGCGTTCCTGCCGCTGCTGCCGCAGCTTCCCAGCGCTAAGCCATTAAAATGTACCTTCTCTCCAATTCTGCTCGCTCTCCACACTTTACAGTTTTATATTTCTTCGCAAATAATTTAGAGTTCTTCCTTCTCTTTTACTTATCAGTTTTGCATTTCATAGCAAATAATTTAGAGAATTCAGTTATATGCTAATAAATGACAGCCTGTGCGTACATTTCCAAGAGTGGAACCTAACGATCTTTGTTTCTTCGCGTTTTGTAATTAAATGTATTTAAACCTATATTTGGATAAAACTAGAGGGGTGCATGATAGCGTAGTGGTTAGCGCGCTAAGCTGTCGATGGAGAGGTCGGGGGTTCGAATCCCAGTCCGGACAGAAATTTGATTCGATTTCTACTCCTGATGCATCGCATAGCAAGCTCAGCTATAATGAGCACACCGACTGAACTATGTCGGTGGGAAGATGAGACGGTGAGGGTTAGGGCTGGCCGCCTTTCCCTCATATGCCGAGTCTAAGAAACTGAGTTTGCTAACAATTCATGGCTACCTCGTGGTTAGCTCATGGGTCCTCTCTCTCTTCTTGCTTAAAAAGCTTCCATATTATTAAGATGTCAAAATAGCGTGTTTGTGTGAATATAGCTTGTAATACATGTTAGAAATATATTTTAAAATTAACTTAGATTTAATTATATTTAAAAAATACGTCGTGAAAGAGTACAACTTTTAATATACATTAGATTATAACATAATATATTTAAAATATCTATCAAATAGGCTAAGCCATTACCATATTCAAATAAGCCTCGCTGTGTTAGGGCGCTATACAAATTGGTAAAGTTCAAAATAATTTAAATGTAGGCTCTAATGTTTGTAAAACTTACAAATAAAGAAGATGTGTTCAATTTAATAAACTTTATTCAATCATGTTCTACTTGTCTTTTTTCTAATTGTGTGTGTGTGTGTTTGCAATGGTGTTTGTGTGTGTGTGTGTGTGTGTGTGTGTGTATTTGGTTTGATGTTTGCTTGTGTGTGTGTGTGTGTGTGTGTGTGTGTGTGTTTGGTTTGATGTGTGCTTAAATGATATTAAAGTGGAGGGATGAAGTCTTGCATTACATATGTTCATAATTCATAATTCATAATTATAATTAATAAGACTGTGCTGTCATTCAGCTATGGATTTGCCATAATTTAGCTGTCACATGTTTATAGGTTCCCATAATTTCGCTAAAACACACCTATGGGTTCTGTCGAATTTCGCTAAAACACACCCATGGGTTCTGTCGAATTTCGCTAAAACACACCCATGGGTTCTGTCGAATTTCGCTAAAACACACCTATTGGTTCTGTCGAATTTCGCTAAAACACACCTATTGGTTCTGTCGAATTTCGCTAAAACACACCTATGGGTTCTGTCGAATTTCGCTAAAACACACCTATGGGTTCTGACGAATTTCGCTAAAACACACCTATGGGTTCTGACGAATTTCGCTAAAACACACCTATGGGTTCTGTCGAATTTCGCTAAAACACACCTATTATCTACTACTGACGGATATTGAAAATCATCTTCGTTTATCTGCACCGGATCATTTTAATACTAATAATTTTGAGATTGCTTTAGCCTACGCTAGACCTTTTCCGACTTGAGAGTCGGCCAAGATGTTCATTTCAGTGAATATGCAGATGCTGTTCGCCTCATGTCTAGCTTTATGTTTCTCTGTCATGAAACCACGTGGCAAATTTTGTCTTTAATTACTTCTCCTGTGGATATTTGAAGAATGGATTAATGTACAGAACATAGGATAAAAAGACGTTTACCAAACTTATATTTGTTTTATTAAATCTGCGTTTTTCCTTTGTACTTGATAAAACATGTTAATCTGATGGTTTGTATTTGCTTAAGTGTTAAAATGCGTTTTAAGGATTTTTACCAGCCGGGAGTAAAGCGAAAATGAAGTGAGGTGGGCTGTAGTGGTAAAATTAGAGGCAAGTACACACCACCGGTTAGTTTTCCGAAACTAAATTGAGGTGAGTACAGATATTTTGTGAGGTGAGGTTGCGGTCTGTAGAGGCGAGTACACGCTGTATACCATTGTTTACACTCGACTACAGCCCTGGAAGTGAGGAAACTGTCGTCAGCTTTAGGTGATCTACATAACACAATGTTTAGTAGTCCAAAACTCCAGATATTAAATTTTGTTCCTAGACTAACAACAAACTCTAAACAATCATCTCAAAAATAACAAACATAAATAATAGGAATTCTGAAATAAATCAGTTCCTATTCAAGATAAGAAGAAAACTCTGTTTGTTTAGGATAATCAATCAAGTAGTTTAAGAATGTTTGCTGCACAGGGTCGAGTTTAACAGCACGTAAATGCAATGGAAGACTCTACCATGAAGATGGTCCAATACATGAGAAGGCACGATGAGATGAATTCAAGTTGAGGTGTAGTTGCGCGGCACCTGCATATCTCCACGACTAGCAGATTAATTCAAAAGAGTTGCAATACTGGTTATCTCTCTGATCTGAACAAGTACGACCTTTGGAAAGAGAAGAGAATAAACGAATATATATATAAGCTGGAAAAAATATTGAGATCTATTTAAAGGAATCTCCCTTCAATGAAAGATGTTAAATGTATGTGTTTTTTAACCTCTTGCCCAAAAGGATCAAACTTCTTCCAACCCTCAGTTTGTTCAAAAAAAATATGCAAGAAGTAGCCTTCGAGGTATAAGGAGTAGGATCTCAATGGGATGCTCAGAAGGGAAAAATTCCAGCTGGGTAGAGCACCCCTAGTTCATGAATAACTGCACCGACAAGCGAGAGCGTTCTGGACTTTTGGAGGCGTTTGTTCGAGAGAAGTCGATATGTAATAGAAATGAATTACCAGTTTGGGGTAGACAATTGAGGTGGCTAATCGAGTACTGGACGCAGTCGACGAAGGTAACGAATGTGCAGATAGCTGGTGCGAGTAATCTGCGTTATGCGGTCTTCAAAGGTAAGGGTTTCATCGAAGACGATTCCAAGATTGTGGAGATTGAAAAAGATAAACGCGCGTTAGATGAACTTTCTACTGGAGAAAGGTCAATAGGATAAAACAGAATGAAAGTAGGATAACATCTATGCAATACTTCTTTCAAAATCAGTTCAACTAAAGATACTTCATGCATATTGCTGGTATGTGTATACCTGCTGCTATTAAAAGAATTTGCAAACTCAGTACCTTATTAGAGGCCCAGACACAACAACAACCAGACAACGTAGGCCTATGACGTTTTGATTTAAACCCTCGACACAAAGGCGAAGACAAAAAAGTATCTATACGTATAATTTCCCAGTTCTGTGTGTCGATGAACGCTATCACAACCGCCCGAAATTGGCCCCGCCCACAAGCACTGGGCGCATAGACGCATACACGCAAAGTCAGACAGACTGACTGACGGAAGGTCAGGCAGACGGGTTGAAACACAGACAAACAGCGGTCATTAAGTCTGTCTATGCCTCCCTCGCTCCCTCCCTCCCTACCTCTGTCCCTCTTGAGGAGGGGGAGGAGCAAGGACGAGGGGAAGATCTGAAAAGCTGCGTCTTAAGATGGCTTCAAAATCGATCTTGTGCTGCTGTGACATAAGTCATAAGACCGTTATGGCTTGAACGAGAAGCAGAAATGACTAGCCAGGTCAATCAAACCGCTAGTGAATGTTTTTGTAACGTAGATATCCAGACACTCCGTGAGCTTGATAATTCTTTCCCAAAGACTTCATATAAATCTATCATTGGGCTGATTAAAATTGTTTAATAATGACTTAGAACACGTTTACATCTTTAAATTAATATAGCGGTTTTTCTAGAGCCTTTGAAAGCAAATTGTGAATTCCCATCGCCAGAAGAGTAGACCCTAATGATATATCTGGACCTCTAGATGTATCTCTAATGATATTTCTGGACCTCTCTATGTATCTATATCTCCCATTGTCTCTGTATGTGAGTGTCTGAGGTTGCGTCTTCGTCTCTCTGTGTGTTTATTTGTAAGTTTGCCTGTCTCTGTATGAGTCATTCAGCAACTGTGCAAATGGAAAGAATAAATCCTTTCGCAGTAGCCGCATATCTAATACCAATATTAAGTTGCATTCACACAGGGCATACAGCGTATAACATTGACATAACAATAATTATATTGAAACGGTGGCCTTGTGTATTTCCATAGCCCAGTTGCTTGCGTCACGTGAGTCAGTCTAGTCCAGTTGTGCAGTAAACTGCGTTGTTGTTACGGTCCAGTTGTATTTTCTTGCCAACGAAGACTACGATTTGCCAGCTAATTATACACAGTGCAGATACCACCAACATGCTGTTCTGATCAAGGAGAAAACCAGCTTTAAGACTGAATAAATGAACCGTCAAAACTAGAAATAAGTCAGTCAAAGGCGTAGTAAAGAAAAGTTTGAACAGGTACGTATGCTTGGCTTCGTTTGTTTTCAAGTCTAGAAGTTTAATACCTTAAGTAAATAAATCAACACATTCTTAATGGATCTATATAGATAAGAGAGTCATTCAGGCAGAAAAGCACTTTCGATAGGAATGCATAATAAAAATTAGGAAGTGAAATCAGATACAATTCCTGGTATTTCAACAGGTGATGCGTGTTGAAAAAAAATTACATATCACCTCTCAAGGCATCTTACAAAAGCACCGGAAATTTGTCTATTGTAGGCCTATATAGAAACCTGTGCCACAACATGAACATGTAAATTGCAATTGTTATATGTATTTTAACCCGAGAAAGGCACTTGAACAATTCAGTTTCAAACCAGAATTAAGCCATTATTACAAATGCCTAGACTACGATACTTAAAGCTCAAAAATAGCTATATAAAATTAATACAGCTTGAGTTACTTTATAGGATCCTTGTGTATCAAGCATTCTAAAACCGTGACAGAGAAATTGCCCCAATGGATAAAAACTCCCAGATTTTTCGTCGTATGCGTTAGTATTCAACTTATAGCTGTGTTGTTACATATCGGATAAGATTGTATTGTATTGTATTTATGCATCTATAAAGCGCCTCTCGCAGTACAACCTAAGCAGAGGCGCTTCCAGTGCGAAAAGCTCCGTGAGAAAATAAAAGTCTTAAGACAGCGAGAAATAGCAGACATGCCCCCCAGTTAGAATCTGAGAACGAGTCAGATATTATGTATTTGAGGAGAGGCCCTGGATTATACATTGACAGTTTTGAACTATTGACCTGAAATGTTGCATTGATTTTCAGCTAATATTATAATTTAAACTACCGATTGCAAAATGGAAAACGAGCCTATGCAACCCGAGAAACAAAATGTCTCATCAGCTCTTTCAATGTTCCCTCCGAATGCAACGTCTCCCGAATCAACATTTTCCACCCCACCTCCACCGTATTCAAACCCATCCCAATACCCTCCAACTTCTGGAATGCCTTATTTCCAATACGATCCACCCCCGTATTCAGCTATGAGTTACTCTCAACCAAACGCAACTCCTCCAGAAGGACAGCCATGTCATCCACAACCAGGAGTGGTCTATTTCGGACCATCAGGTCCCTACTATCATTCTCCGCAGCTACATCAAAATCAGCAGCAGCAACCGGTACCTATTATGAATGACCAGCCAACGGGATTGACACCTGTTTGGGTTACTCGTTCACAGCCTGTTTCTATGGTGGGAGCAATTGCTCTTTCCTGCTTCGTCTTCTGGTGCTGCGGATGGTTGTGTGGAGGAATCGCATTCATTCTGGCCAGTAAGTTAGCTTATGACTTACAATAGACATGATTCGTTCATCTTAGGGTTAAAGAGTAGTGAAAGATTATATATTTATACTTGCTTTACACTTGACCTAGCCAGTGAGAATATTTTATTTTTATCGACGGAAAACTGGATGCTTAGAGTATAAACTGTTCTAACCATACAGGTAATATTATGTGGTTTTTGCAAGTAATGTGCGCTTGAGTAATAGTTTTCACTAAACAGTACTCTTATTAATTTATTATTATTATTATTATTAAAGTAGTTTTGTGTAGCGCCCCTTCAAGGTTGCCTACTCAAGAGCATCCCCCACGGTCGAACAATGCAGTTTTGAGGACAGTAAGAAACAGGGTGAAATGACCAATCGGTATTTGACGGGACTTGGTAGGGAGCCCGTTCCAGGTCAGTACTGTATTGCAAAGAAAGAGATAGGGAGAAGAAAAACGAATGAAGTTGATGATGTTTAAATAGAAGAGCATGAATATAATGATGATTGTGATGAATAAGAACAAATAGTTGATGATTAAAGAGAATTTGAGGGAAATGAAGATGGTGACAAAGAAGTAGTAGTTGAAGAAGAACAGGAAGAAGAAAATAGATGATGATGATGATGATGCTGATGATGATGATGATGATGATGATAATGATGATGATGATGAATAGTGGGCCAGCCTCGAAAGCAGACATTTTAGAGATTCTGTTTGCCTTTGGTCTTGGGCAATTTGAAAACCTAACATCTCAGTTGACAAACTAACACGCTGACAATCACAGGTCAGTAGTAGATATACTACAGCTGACAGAGCAGCCAAAGACATCAGACTACAGCTGACAGAGCAGCCAAAGACATCAGACTACAGCTGACAGAGCAGCCAAAGACATCAGACTACAGCTGACAGAGCAGCCAAAGACATCAGACTACAGCTGACAGAGCAGCCAAAGACATCAGACTACGGCTGACAGCGCACCCACTCATTTCACAATACAGATATACATTTGAATTATAATTATGAATTATAATTATGAATTATGAATTATGAATTATGAACAACTTAACACACACACACACACACACACACACACACACACACACACACACACACACACACACACACACACACACACACACACACACACACACACACACACACACACACACACACACACACACACACACACACACACACACACACACACACACACACACACACACACACACACACACACACACACACACACACACACACACACACACACACACACACACACACACACACACACACACACACACACACACACACACACACACACACACACACACACACACACACACACTGCAAATACACACGCACGAACGCACGCACACACACACACACACACACATCAAACCAAATACACACACATATCACTGCAAATACACACACACACTTTTTTTTAACTCTGCCGGTTATCAGAAATGGACTCTGCACTGTAGACACATCTTGCATTGCACAGAAGGACTCTAAGAGGTGTTTATCCAAAAGACAATGGAACTAGACCCATGCTTGGCCACGCACACAACTCATAGGTCATGTTTAAGCAATCATTCCAACTAGAATATTATTACCAATTAGCATGCTAGCATCTTTCAAGTTTGCATATGCAGTTGGATTTAGAGTTTACATATAAAACGTAGGACTTCCAACTTGCATGAGGGATTTCTACAGTAAAATGTCGACTTTTAGCGTGTTATGATGCATGATGTGTGAGCTTACAAGCTAAAATGACAACGGAAATGTTACAAAGATGCGCAAAACATTGCAAACAGGCATCTCTTGAAGCCTAAGAACTGCTTGGAAGAGAGAGTTTATGTAGCAAAATTACAAGTTTTGAGAATGCAGAGTAGAGAAAAGTATGTCTTTTAGGGTGCTAGCATGAAGGTTTGCAAAGGAAAATGTGAGCATTCGAATTGCTCAAATGCATGCTATGATCATTTCTACACTAAAATTACAACTTTCTTCGTTTCAACGAAATATGTGTGCGCTGATTTGGGTCTTTTAGCTGATGGCCTTATACAAAAACTTGAAATAATAGCAGGAACCTGTGTATTGGTAATGCACGGAGAAGACTTTATATGGTAATTGTTTGAAATACATCAGAATTACAAATCTTATGGTGAAACATTGCATAGTTTGAAGTCTTGTACACTGAATTCTCAAGTTTCGAGTCCTAAGTTGCATGAAATACTGACTTTCGCTGTAGAATTTCAACACGTAAGTTGAAAAAAGACACCAGCGAGGAACATTTGTACGCTAATTTGAAGACTTGTAAGGTTTCAAAGACATGTGGTGTAGGAAACTTATGAATTTTAGATTGCATGGGAGCTATGAACTGTATGGTTCAGTTACAACTCTTAGAATCAAACGACGTACAGTTTGAATCTGACACACTAAATTCTGAATTCTCGACTCTGAACATGTATGAAATACCAACCTGTGCAGTAAAAATTTGAAAAACTTAGTTTACTGAGACGTGCGCAATGAAGATTTGGACGTTAAACTTAAGACTTTTAAGGTTTCAAAGACGTGAGGAATGAGAGTTTTAGTAGGACGCTTACGAATTTTTATTTGGGAAGACGGTTGAAGCGCATGCTTTCAGAGTAAAAGTCCATCTTTCTATGGTGGAAAGACACGAGAATGTTTGGTTCTACACTAAAATGGTAACTTTTAAGTTGAAGACCTGCACGCGATGACGACTTGCATACTAGAATTACAACATTCTACTTTGTAAAGACGGCTGCAGCGAGGGTTTTTACAACAGTTGGCAAATTTTAAGTTCATAAAATGGTTGAGACGAAGGTTTTTAGATTGAAAAGCTGGTTTACATTATAAAATTTTGTCTTTCTTTAGATGCAAAGAAGTATGAGACCAAGGTTTTCATTATAAAATTGTTACTCATAGGGTAGAAAGACAGCTTGAGTGGACATTCCTACAATAAAATTATACATTTAGGTGTATGTAGTGATGCTAAGATTAAGTCTTTCCACATTGTGCAGACAAATGGTATGCTGATTTCCACAGTAAAATGACAACTTTTAGCATGCGAAGACGCAGAACATGAGAGCTTACTTGCTAAATGACAAGTTTGTGACACAAAGATGCAGGCGTTGAAGGCTTGTGTAGGAGGCTGAAGTCTTTCGCGTTTGCATATGCAGTTGGATTGAGAGTTTACTTATAAAACTTAGGACTTGCAAGTTGCATGAAGGATTTCTACAGTAAAATGTCGACTTTTAGCGTGCGAAGATGTAGTATGTGAGAGCTTACAAGCTAAAATGAGATCATTTATGCTACAAAGATGTGCAGGACAGTGCAAACAGGCATCTCTTGTGGTGTAAAGCCTGCTGTGAAGAGAGTTTATGTAGCCAAATTACAATTTTTGGAATGCAGAGACGCATATGAGGAGAGAAACTTATGTCTTTTATGGTGCGAGGAGAGCTAACATGAAGGTTTGCATAGTAAAATGTGAGCTTTTGGATGCGCAGGACAGTGCAAACAGGTATCTCTTGTGCTG
The DNA here is from genome assembly GCA_963556255.1 of Allolobophora icterica. Classification (NCBI taxonomy): domain Eukaryota; kingdom Metazoa; phylum Annelida; class Clitellata; order Crassiclitellata; family Lumbricidae; genus Allolobophora; species Allolobophora icterica. Next base: position 53,636,375 of record OY744612.1, read on the forward strand.
TAAAGCCGGCTGAGAAGAGAGTTTATGTAGCAAAATTACAATTTTTGGAATGCAGAGACGCATACCAGGAGAGAAACTTATGTCTTTTAGGGTGCAAGGAGAGCTAACATGAAAGTTTGCATAGTAAAATGTGAGCTTTTGAGTTGCATGAGTGCTTGTGATGGTGATTTCTATACTAAAATTACAACTTTCTTCATTTCAATGAAATATTTGCACGTTGATGTTAGTGTTTTAGCTGATCGAATTATACAAAAACGTGAAATATTAGCATGGAAAGGTTTAGATAAAGCTGAGGAGCGCTAGGAGCGGCAGGGGCGGAGGCAGCGGCGGCAGCGGAGGTTGCAGAGGCAACTGCGGCAGCAAATGCATCAAATGCAGCTGTGGCAGTGGCGACGGATTTGTGTAAAAGGTAGGTTTTCGATTGAAGCGTATATGCAAAGTCTGTAAAATGATACATTTTGCGTCGTTTGGATGGTGAAACTAATACATGTGATATTTCTACATGATGTTGTGTGAAGCCAGAACATGGAATTTGTTGAAACTTAAAGGTTTTGTCTTAAATGTGTTTGAAAAGAAAGTGAAAATGTGCATCTTCTACAGATTTTTGGGTAATGGAACAGATGTGTATGAAAGTTCTATTTGGAGTAATGTGAAACACGTTGTAGTTATTTGAGCGAAAAGAGCCTTTTCAATTGGAAAACATGGTGCATTTTAGAGAAATCGGGAGTTGGAAATGCTAGGTATAGTATTTCTAGTTGAAGTTTATTCATAGAGGTGAATTGTACGCATGCGATTTGTAGGAAAAGGCATTTTTTCGATTGAAGCACATTTGCAAAGCGCTTAAAATGATATATTTTGAAAAGTTCGAGTGATGGAATTGGTGTGTAACATAGTTCTAACAAGAGTTTGTGCTACAAGAAGTGTTGCACATCGGTGAATTTTTGTTGGAAAAGACATGCTTCAGATTGAAGCGTATGTAAAAAGCACCTAAACTGAACATTTTTTAGAGACTGTGAATGGTGAAACTGTTATGTATGGCAATTCTAGCAGGAGGTAACAAAGCACGCTGCTGTAATTTGTACTGAAAACGAGTGCTTTGATTAAAAGACATTTGCAAAGCCTGTTAAATGGTGCAGTTTTAAGATATTTCAGAAGGTGGAACTGCTAGTTGTGATAGTTCTAGGAAAGCGTTGACGCTACGATTTGTTGGAAAATGAGTGGTTTTATCTGAAGTATATGTGCAAAGCATGTAAAATGTTGCATTTTGGAGAGTTAAGGTGGTGAAATTGATGTGACAGAAGCAACTTCAATATGTGTGAGACTTTGTGTATTTTCGTTCTCAAGGGTTTTTCAAATACATGCTAAAAGACATGAGCTGCGTATTACAAGTTGCTTTATTTGAGTAATACAGTTTCACAATTTCTATGTCGAGTCACCAAAGTTTCTTTGACAGGCTCTTGCAGCATATGAAAATCTATGCTCTATGCGCAGACTTGTCAGATTTGTAGAATATAATACTAGGAAAAATTTGTCTCACCATTATAGTTCCACAAACGCCCAATTTACTTCAATGTTTAAAAATTTCAATGTTTAAAAATTTCAATTTGAAAACTTTCAGTTTGAAAAATTTCAATTTGAGAAATTTCAGTTTGAAAAATTGCAGTTTGAAAAATTTCAGTTTGAGAAATTTCAGTTTGAGAAATTTCAGTTTGAAGAATTTCAGTTTGAGAAATTTCAGTTTGAAAAATTGCAGTTTGAGAAATTTCAGTTTGAAGAATTTCAGTTTGAGAAATTTCAGTTTGAGAAATTTCAGTTTGAAGAATTTCAGTTTGAGAAATTTCAGTTTGAAAAATTGCAGTTTGAGAAATTTCAGTTTGAAGAATTTCAGTTTGAGAAATTTCAGTTTGAAAATTTTCAGTTTGAAAATTTTCAGTTTGAGAAATTTCAGTTTCAAAAATTTCAGTTTCAAAAATTTCAACTTGAAAGAAAAAAATGTTCGTTTCAAAAATTTCTGTTTGAGAAATTTCAAGTTCAAAATTTTCAGTTTGAAAAATTTCAGTTGCAAAATTTTCATTATGAAAATTTTCTATTTGAAAATTTTCAGTTTGAAAATTTTCGACCTGAAAAATTTATAGAATTACAAATTACAATTTTATAAATTTTTCAGGTCGAAAATTTTCAAACTGAAAATTTTCAAAAAGAAAATTTTCATAATGAAAATTTTGCAACTGAAATTTTTCAAACTGAAAATTTTCAACTTGAAATTTCTCAAACAGAAATTTTTGAAACGAACATTTTTTCTTTCAACTTGAAATTTTTGAAAGTGAAATTTTTGAAACTGAAATTTCTCAAACTGAAAATTTTCAAACTGAAAATTTTCAAACTGAAATTTCTCAAACTGAAATTCTTCAAACTGAAATTTCTCAAACTGCAATTTTTCAAACTGAAATTTCTCAAACTGAAATTCTTCAAACTGAAATTTCTCAAACTGAAATTTCTCAAACTGAAATTCTTCAAACTGAAATTTCTCAAACTGCAATTTTTCAAACTGAAATTTCTCAAACTGAAATTCTTCAAACTGAAATTTCTCAAACTGAAATTTTTCAAACTGCAATTTTTCAAACTGAAATTTCTCAAATTGAAATTTTTCAAACTGAAAGTTTTCAAATTGAAATTTTTAAACATTGAAATTTTTAAACATTGAAGTAAATTGGGCGTTTGTGGAACTATAATGGTGAGACAAATTTTTCCTAGTATTATATTCTACAAATCTGACAAGTCTGCGCATAGAGCATAGATTTTCATATGCTGCAAGACCCTGTCAAAGAAACTTTGGTGACTCGACATAGAAATTGTGAAACTGTATTACTCAAATAAAGCAACTTGTAATACGCAGCTCATGTCTTTTAGCATGTATTTGAAAAACCCTTGAGAACGAAAATACACAAAGTCTCACACATATTGAAGTTGCTTCTGTCACATCAATTTCACCACCTTAACTCTCCAAAATGCAACATTTTACATGCTTTGCACATATACTTCAGATAAAACCACTCATTTTCCAACAAATCGTAGCGTCAACGCTTTCCTAGAACTATCACAACTAGCAGTTCCACCTTCTGAAATATCTTAAAACTGCACCATTTAACAGGCTTTGCAAATGTCTTTTAATCAAAGCACTCGTTTTCAGTACAAATTACAGCAGCGTGCTTTGTTACCTCCTGCTAGAATTGCCATACATAACAGTTTCACCATTCACAGTCTCTAAAAAATGTTCAGTTTAGGTGCTTTTTACATACGCTTCAATCTGAAGCATGTCTTTTCCAACAAAAATTCACCGATGTGCAACACTTCTTGTAGCACAAACTCTTGTTAGAACTATGTTACACACCAATTCCATCACTCGAACTTTTCAAAATATATCATTTTAAGCGCTTTGCAAATGTGCTTCAATCGAAAAAATGCCTTTTCCTACAAATCGCATGCGTACAATTCACCTCTATGAATAAACTTCAACTAGAAATACTATACCTAGCATTTCCAACTCCCGATTTCTCTAAAATGCACCATGTTTTCCAATTGAAAAGGCTCTTTTCGCTCAAATAACTACAACGTGTTTCACATTACTCCAAATAGAACTTTCATACACATCTGTTCCATTACCCAAAAATCTGTAGAAGATGCACATTTTCACTTTCTTTTCAAACACATTTAAGACAAAACCTTTAAGTTTCAACAAATTCCATGTTCTGGCTTCACACAACATCATGTAGAAATATCACATGTATTAGTTTCACCATCCAAACGACGCAAAATGTATCATTTTACAGACTTTGCATATACGCTTCAATCGAAAACCTACCTTTTACACAAATCCGTCGCCACTGCCACAGCTGCATTTGATGCATTTGCTGCCGCAGTTGCCTCTGCAACCTCCGCTGCCGCCGCTGCCTCCGCCCCTGCCGCTCCTAGCGCTCCTCAGCTTTATCTAAACCTTTCCATGCTAATATTTCACGTTTTTGTATAATTCGATCAGCTAAAACACTAACATCAACGTGCAAATATTTCATTGAAATGAAGAAAGTTGTAATTTTAGTATAGAAATCACCATCACAAGCACTCATGCAACTCAAAAGCTCACATTTTACTATGCAAACTTTCATGTTAGCTCTCCTTGCACCCTAAAAGACATAAGTTTCTCTCCTGGTATGCGTCTCTGCATTCCAAAAATTGTAATTTTGCTACATAAACTCTCTTCTCAGCCGGCTTTACAGCACAAGAGATACCTGTTTGCACTGTCCTGCGCATCCAAAAGCTCACATTTTACTATGCAAACCTTCATGTTAGCTCTCCTCGCACCATAAAAGACATAAGTTTCTCTCCTCATATGCGTCTCTGCATTCCAAAAATTGTAATTTGGCTACATAAACTCTCTTCACAGCAGGCTTTACACCACAAGAGATGCCTGTTTGCACTGTCCTGCACATCTTTGTAGCATAAATGATCTCATTTTAGCTTGTAAGCTCTCACATACTACATCTTCGCACGCTAAAAGTCGACATTTTACTGTAGAAATCCTTCATGCAACTTGCAAGTCCTAAGTTTTATAAGTAAACTCTCAATCCAACTGCATATGCAAACGCGAAAGACTTCAGCCTCCTACACAAGCCTTCAACGCCTGCATCTTTGTGTCACAAACTTGTCATTTAGCAAGTAAGCTCTCATGTTCTGCGTCTTCGCATGCTAAAAGTTGTCATTTTACTGTGGAAATCAGCATACCATTTGTCTGCACAATGTGGAAAGACTTAATCTTAGCATCACTACATACACCTAAATGTATAATTTTATTGTAGGAATGTCCACTCAAGCTGTCTTTCTACCCTATGAGTAACAATTTTATAATGAAAACCTTGGTCTCATACTTCTTTGCATCTAAAGAAAGACAAAATTTTATAATGTAAACCAGCTTTTCAATCTAAAAACCTTCGTCTCAACCATTTTATGAACTTAAAATTTGCCAACTGTTGTAAAAACCCTCGCTGCAGCCGTCTTTACAAAGTAGAATGTTGTAATTCTAGTATGCAAGTCGTCATCGCGTGCAGGTCTTCAACTTAAAAGTTACCATTTTAGTGTAGAACCAAACATTCTCGTGTCTTTCCACCATAGAAAGATGGACTTTTACTCTGAAAGCATGCGCTTCAACCGTCTTCCCAAATAAAAATTCGTAAGCGTCCTACTGAAACTCTCATTCCTCACGTCTTTGAAACCTTAAAAGTCTTAAGTTTAACGTCCAAATCTTCATTGCGCACGTCTCAGTAAACTAAGTTTTTCAAATTTTTACTGCACAGGTTGGTATTTCATACATGTTCAGAGTCGAGAATTCAGAATTTAGTGTGTCAGATTCAAACTGTACGTCGTTTGATTCTAAGAGTTGTAACTGAACCATACAGTTCATAGCTCCCATGCAATCTAAAATTCATAAGTTTCCTACACCACATGTCTTTGAAACCTTACAAGTCTTCAAATTAGCGTACAAATGTTCCTCGCTGGTGTCTTTTTTCAACTTACGTGTTGAAATTCTACAGCGAAAGTCAGTATTTCATGCAACTTAGGACTCGAAACTTGAGAATTCAGTGTACAAGACTTCAAACTATGCAATGTTTCACCATAAGATTTGTAATTCTGATGTATTTCAAACAATTACCATATAAAGTCTTCTCCGTGCATTACCAATACACAGGTTCCTGCTATTATTTCAAGTTTTTGTATAAGGCCATCAGCTAAAAGACCCAAATCAGCGCACACATATTTCGTTGAAACGAAGAAAGTTGTAATTTTAGTGTAGAAATGATCATAGCATGCATTTGAGCAATTCGAATGCTCACATTTTCCTTTGCAAACCTTCATGCTAGCACCCTAAAAGACATACTTTTCTCTACTCTGCATTCTCAAAACTTGTAATTTTGCTACATAAACTCTCTCTTCCAAGCAGTTCTTAGGCTTCAAGAGATGCCTGTTTGCAATGTTTTGCGCATCTTTGTAACATTTCCGTTGTCATTTTAGCTTGTAAGCTCACACATCATGCATCATAACACGCTAAAAGTCGACATTTTACTGTAGAAATCCCTCATGCAAGTTGGAAGTCCTACGTTTTATATGTAAACTCTAAATCCAACTGCATATGCAAACTTGAAAGATGCTAGCATGCTAATTGGTAATAATATTCTAGTTGGAATGATTGCTTAAACATGACCTATGAGTTGTGTGCGTGGCCAAGCATGGGTCTAGTTCCATTGTCTTTTGGATAAACACCTCTTAGAGTCCTTCTGTGCAATGCAAGATGTGTCTACAGTGCAGAGTCCATTTCTGATAACCGGCAGAGTTAAAAAAAAGTGTGTGTGTGTATTTGCAGTGATATGTGTGTGTATTTGGTTTGATGTGTGTGTGTGTGTGTGTGCGTGCGTTCGTGCGTGTGTATTTGCAGTGATGTGTGTGTGTGTGTGTGTGTGTGTGTGTGTGTGTGTGTGTGTGTGTGTGTGTGTGTGTGTGTGTGTGTGTGTGTGTGTGTGTGTGTGTGTGTGTGTTAAGTTGTTCATAATTCATAATTCATAATTCATAATTATAATTCATAATTATAATTCAAATGTATATCTGTATTGTGAAATGAGTGGGTGCGCTGTCAGCCGTAGTCTGATGTCTTTGGCTGCTCTGTCAGCTGTAGTCTGATGTCTTTGGCTGCTCTGTCAGCTGTAGTCTGATGTCTTTGGCTGCTCTGTCAGCTGTAGTCTGATGTCTTTGGCTGCTCTGTCAGCTGTAGTCTGATGTCTTTGGCTGCTCTGTCAGCTGTAGTATATCTACTACTCAGGTCAATGTCTTGAGTTAACAGAGTTAATGAATTTTCTTTTGTTATGCTCGACAGTGATTGGTCACAGTTCGGCTGCTGCCGGGGATTATGACGGTGCCATTCGGCTGAGAAACGCATCCTATGGTCTCTCCGTCGCTGGTATTATCTGTGGAATCATCATCGTCACCGTATTTGTTGGTGTCATCTTCAGCTCAGTACCACGACGTCATTATTGATGTTCATTTCATATATGGTCATCTTCATATTATTATTATTATTATTATTATTATTATTATTATTATTATTATTATTATTATTATTATTATTATTATTATTATTATTATTATTATTATTATTATTATTATTATTATTATTATTATTATTATTATTATTATTATTATTATTATTATTATTATTATTATTATTATTATTATTATTATTATTATTATTATTATTATTATCCATTGCGTTGTCATTATCCGGTAATACTAAACTCAGGATTCCGGTTCCCCATCGTGCCTAGGCAAGCGATTGCATTGAGCCTCTGGATCGTGATGGATATTTTTTGTAACAGGAAGAAGGTTTCTCGAGGGTCTTCCGTTATTCTTGTCAACCGTCGGCCGAGTTCTTTGATAAATGCCGAACCTTCGTGGTCCATGGGTCCCATCGTTTCTAATGCTATTGATGTGAAACTGTACCTCGTCAATAGCTCCGCGTATTTGGTTTTCTTTCGAGTTGCAGCTATTTCTATTATTATTATTATTATTATTATTATTATTATTATTATTATTATTATTATTATTATTATTATTATTATTATTATTATTATTATTATTATTATTATTATTATTATTATTATTATTATTATTATTATTATTATTATTATTATTATTATTATTATTATTATTATTATTATTATTATTATTATTATTATTGCAAATACAGATTAAACGGAAACTGAAAATCTTCTTCGTTTATCTGCACCGGATCATTTTAACACTCATAATTTTCAGATTGTATTAACCTTCGCCAGACTTTTTCCGACTTTAGAGTCGTTCGAGATGTTAATTGCCATGAATATTCAGATATTCTTCGCTTCAGGTTTACCGTCCTGTTTTTCTGTCATGAATACCACGGAGTTGACCTTTTATTGTTTCCTTTTTGGGTATTTGAAGATGTTTCATGTACAGAACTTGGGTAACAAGATGTTTACCGAACTTATATTTGTTTTATTAAATCTGCGTTTTCCCTTTCTTTTTGATAAAACATGTTACACTGATGGTTTGTGTTTGCTTAAGTGTTAAAGTGCGTTTGAAGGATTTTTACCAGCCGGGATTAAAGCAAAAATCGAGTTGAGTACACGCTACCGGTTAGTTTTCCGAAACTAATCAGAGGTGAGTACAAATATTTTGTGAGGTGAGCATACGGTCTCTAAAGGCGAGTAAACGCTGCATACTCGCCTTTACCCGCGACTACAGCCCTGGAATTGAGGAAGATAAAATGTCGTCAGCTTTAGGTGATCTACATCCAGTGTTTAATCTAGTCCCCCTCTTCTGGGGACCGACAAATTTTTTTAACCCTATGACGCACACCTGGGGTCTACTGGACCCCAGCGATGACAGTTCCTTGATAACTATACGTCGATACAAAGAGTAAAAATCTGATATATTTCTAATTCCTCAGTTATTCATCCCCCTACATTTGTGAATAACTTTGAAAAGATTAACATTTTTGGTTAAAGAGTTAAAAAATAAGATAGACACCTTGGGCATATTTAGCATACCTGGGGTCCAACAGACCCCAGGGGGTAACATTGATAGTCTCATGACGCATTGACTACTGCATAATCCAGGCTACGTCAGTAATGGAAAGACTTGTACTTCCATGGTACAAAACTGAATGAAACATAACGATAGACAAATCGGCTTTGACCAGCAATCAAAATTTCAGGCAGCACCACAAGCCCGATAGAAGCGCTGTGTAATCTGTCTGCGTACGTTTGAATAACTGATTATTGTTCATCACAATAAAAAAAATTCGTACAGTGAATATAACATTATATCATGATCCAAACATGTTGCATAACTGCATGCACTCTCTCCCACCTAAACTTGGATAATTCATTTCCATGTTCTATTAAAATTGTAGAACTGCGCTCCGTGTTATCGATGGGGTCCATTAGACCCCAGGTGTGCTAAATGTGTTGGCTCTGAAGGTGTGCGTCATAGGGTTAAAGGGGACATCCCCCGAAGGTGTCTAGATTAAACACTGATACATCTAACGTCTTTCATTGAAAGGAGATTCCTTTAATTAGATCTCAATATCAGGTTCTCTCTCCGAAGCTGGTTCACCAAGACCAAGCTGTAACACAATTCATGCATACGTGTATAATTATATGGATGTTCAATTGCCCATGCATGGATACACGTTTATATAGATCAACGACGAAAGAGAACTGATCCAATGTATGTGTCCTAGCGTGTGCTACACTGTAATTGGTTAGAGAGCGGCTGAATCTAGCAATCCAAGCTATGTCATTCGGCTGAGGAAGGCATCCTATGCACTCTCGATCTCTGGCATCATAATCGGAATCATCATGACAACCGTCCTTGTTGGGCTTGTCCTGTCAGCAAAATACTACTGCTACTTCTTGCTTCTGGTATTAAGAAGATTTTTCGGAAAATGAGACGAATTCACAAAATACCAACTCTCGGTAGATCAAATGAATTTATTAATTGCGGCGATAGAGAACCAAAGTATCTGATTAATAGCATATAAAAATAGATTTTTTTCCTGCGGGATTACACTTACCTCGTACAAAATAAGAATAACGATGACAATAATAGCCATTAAAAGGAACAACAATGCTATTGGTGATGATGATGAGGATGATGATGATGACGAAGATGATGATGATGATGATGTTGATGATGATGATGATGATGATGATGATGATGATGATGATGATGATGATGATGATGATGATGATGATAATAATAATAATAATAATAATAATAATAATAATAATAATAATAATAATAATAATAATAATAATAATAATAATAATTCTCCAGAATTTTTAAATCCCGAATAATCTAATGTACCTCAGGAAAAAATAGCAACAATAAAAATATAAAATTGCTACCTCTTCCAACGTCTTGCAATAATCATTCAGCCAATCAATTCCGTTGCCTTCCCTGACACTTTCGTTCAGCCGGAACTTGACGACAAATATCATTTCCAGACGCGTATTTGACAGCATTTCAGCATTTCTGATTTTTCTGAGATCTACACGGTGAGTCATTAAAAAACTTGTCCCTACATAACTTAAAATAATTCATGCAAATAACCATCAATTTTAATGAAACTTCATAATAATGAAGATTGATAGTCCAGCTAAGTGCTGTTTAAATTATTTTTTATTAAAAGCTGAATCCGCCTAAACTATGATTATGTCACGACAACCCTCGGAAATATGTTGTTTACCGAGGAAGATAAACATTTCGTAACCCCCAGAATAAAAAAATGACGGTGCGAAACGTTTTTTAAAGGAATTTTCAGATAAAGGGTTGATTCATGGTAGATTTAATGTTCTCCTTTCAAAGATCGATAAAACTGGATCTTTTTCATCGTCGACCAGGTAGAGGCCGCCCGCTAATGGCCAGAACGGTTGACAATGAGACTTTTGAGTTACTGCAAACTGAAACACCTGATTTATTTCAGCCTACTTTGTGGCCACCTAACATACCTGTTTTTAATCCGGAAGAGTATAAAATATGGAGTGTCGTGCAAGAAAAGGTGTACAGATATCGAATACCGTACATGATGTCAACGAGTTGCGTTATCAAGTTTTGGAGGAATGTGACGAATTGGATCAGAGCATCATTGAAGTCAGTCAAGCAGCGGTGTATGCGTCTTTGCGCATGCGTGGGTGCCCAAGGATGTCAATTTGAACTTAAACTTTAAGTTTCTTAATGCTCTGTAATAACTCCCCTACCTTCACTTAAAATTTCTTTGACATAAACTTATACCTGAGGAAGTTATAGCAGGGACACGTTTTTTTATGACTCACCGTGTATAATCTTGCATTATCGGAGAGTAGCGGTGAGTTTTGACATTCGTGAACCTGTATCATACCAAGAAGCAGTCGCTTAAAGAATCAATTTATAGCACTTCTTATTTTTCAGAATTTCTCCATTTGAAGAACTTACATAGTTAAATGGGGCAGATTTAACAGTATCGAAAAAATTCCTTTTAATACGACGATAGTCTTTACTTAAAAAGATTCGACATCCTACTTTAAGTTTCAGCCTTGTTGGGACGTTTGAAATTACATGTTATTTACCCTGCTGTGTAAATGGTACTTTCTATGACATGAAAAGCAATGGAAAGACATTACACTCCATCACTTCACATCAGAGTAAATGTATATAACACCGCATCATACTACATCACACCTCAGTACATCACACCAGAGTGTATCACATCACGTCAGAGTATATCACTTTATTCGTCCAACCATGACACAACACAATCAGCAACAACAATCACGGCAAGTGAAATAATGAACAGAAATCTTACAGCTGTATTTCATTTCAAAACTAGTCTATTCTATTCACTACTCAATAACCATTGAAAAAATGAACAATTGACACCACAGTAGATAAAAAAAACACCAGGTTATACCACATTACAGTAGCATTACATTGCATCGTTGCAGACTGTGATAAGGATTATTCTCGTTCCCCGTTTGGAATGAACAACTGAGGTAGCTATTGTGCCTGCGGTCTTCTAATAAAGTATTGGTCGCAGTAGATGAAGGCCACGAACGTGCACATACTGTAGCAGGTGCGAGATAGACACAAAGGTGAAGGTAAAGGTACAAAGTAATCTGGCATTGTGAATAGAGCAGCGGTAAAGAATCAGAAACATCTGGCTATAGGCCTATATGAAGCGCCCTCTCCCTTTAAATGCCCGGACTTTTTTAATTACACTAAGACCTAACCTGGGTCATGTGGGACCCATCCTTGTGTTTTGTGAAGTTTGAATAAAGTTTGCATAAGTTTGTTAGAAGTTTTACAAATATTTTTGCAAAAAAGCAGGGTTAGGGTTATATTAGATAATGTTGGTCTAGGTTAGATAAGATTATATTGGATAAGGTTAGATTAAATTAGAAATAATTAGGTTACATTTGATTAGATAGGTTAGGTTTGATAAGATTAGATAAAATAAGATTAGTTAAGGTTGGGTTGAAAAAGACAACAAGAAACAGCAACTTCATAAACAGTTCAAGTCACTCGTCAAAACTTTTTGTTTTACGACATGTTTTGAACAGGTACGTATCCTTATCTTCGTTTTGCTAAAAACTTTTTGCTCTGAAGTAGAAATAGGGCCTACATAAACTGATTTCTCGCTCGATGTCAGTTATCTTTAGGTCACCTATGATCCGTTTCGGTTTTCTGATGTGTTTCTTTACTTATACTCCGCGCATGAATGCCACCGACTCATGTTCACGCATTTGCAACTAACATGGGATGCCGGGTCCCATCCTCCGTGGGCAATTTAACTCATACCAATAACAAAACAGGTATTATTTTCATGAAAAATTTCAGTTCTTGTCAATAAGTGTACTAACAAGGTATAGCTGAATTTTTTTACTTTCAGAAAGAGATAAAAACGTTAACAAAACCAGACCGTGGATCCGAGGGTACCCATCTTAGGCACTGAAGAGTTAAGAATCTCGCAGGGGCTTAACATGGCAATGTACCGCATCTGCAAATGCGCATTTTAAGATGGTTTCAAAATTTTCTTGAGGTGCCCGTGACATAAATCATAAGACCGTCATGGTTTGAACGGGTAGCAGCAATAAGTACCCAGGTATATTAAACCAATTGTGAATGTTTTATTAAGTAAATATCCAGACACCCCGTGAACTTGATAATCTCTTCCTAAATACTTAATCTAAATCTATCATTAGGCTGATTAAAATTGCTTTATCATGAACTTAGAACACATTTGCATCTTTAAATTAATATAGCGGTTTTGCTAGAGCTATTGAAAGACTTTATGTAAATCTATCCTTGGGGTGATAAAAATTGTTTCATCCTTAACTTTGAAAACATTCCCAGCTTTTAAATTAAGATAGCGGCTTTCTTAGAACCTTTGAAAACACATTAGGAATAACCCATCGTTCGAAGAGTCGTGATAATTCTCGACCTCTTTATCTCCCCCCACCCATTGTCTCTGTATGTGAGTGTCTGACGTTACATCCTCGTCTGCTTACTTGTTTGCTTGCCTGTCTCTGTATGAGTCATTACCCCTGAAGAATTCTGTCCTCTAACGGGCAGTCTAACCCTTCACCAGCGACTACAATCTATTTGAAATCACTGAACGGTATCCGTGTGACTAATACCAATATAAATTTGTATTCATTGGCTCATACTGGCCGGTTTATATGCTGGCTTGGCCTGGCCAAAGCAGGAAGAGGAGGCCTACGTTTCTGCGTAAAGGAGTGTAAATTATTACGTCACGCGATTGTTTACGAATGTCGCTTTTGTCGTCTACGTAAGACATGATCTGCCGGCACGCTGCAGAGACCAACTTCCTGGTCTGATCAGCGAGAAGAAACAGCTTTAAAACACACCGTCTAAACTCGACATAAGTTAGTCGAAGGCGTATTAAAGAAACGTTCGAACAGGTACGTATCCTTATCTTCGTTTTGCTCTGAGTCTTTAACTTAACCACCATAATTAAATAAGTTAATCCACTCCTAACGGCTGTCCACAGGTTAAAGACTCACTTAAGCAGAAGAGCATTTCCGACAGGATTACTTAGAGGATAAATAACAAAACAAACTCTAAATAAAAAATAAATTATTAGGAAGTGAAATCAGATAGAGTTGCCGATATTTCAACAGGTGAAGTTTATTGAAAAAAATCATATAACGCCATTTGAGGCGAGGTGGTAGATGAATCTTGACACTTATGGCCAGAAGGGCATTAGATCTAGGAAAAATCGCGGTTCGATACCGGTTACCGCACTCTAAAGCGGACAAAACGTGTGTTTACATAAGGTTTTGATAATTGTACTGTCATGTTTCAATGTAATCTTACTGCGTACTTGTCAGTTTGAATTAATAAAGAAGATTATCATTATTATTATCTTCCAAAACACTGGAAATTCGTCTATTGTATTAAGTATAGAAGCCTCTGTCAACCTATGTCGCCTGTAAGTTTAAAACCTAGAATCAAACCATTATTATCCATGCCTAAACTACTGTGTCTAAAGCACAACAAAGGCTAAATAAAATTAATAGTACTTGAGATACATTGATATTTCATTAAAAGTTTTAGAACTCTTTATCCACGAGACTTCCATAATTACAGGAGTCTTGCGTATCAAGCGTTCTGAAACCTGAACTGACAAAGATTGTTTGTTGGATGCGTTTGTATACAACTTACAGCTGTTTTTATTAGATAACGAGTGACATATTTGGATTTACATTACACTTTTGAACGTATAACCTGAAATGTTGCATTGATTTTTGTGTGCTAGTATTGGAATTTAGACTGCCGATCGCAAAATGGAAAACGAGCCTATGCAACACAAGAAACAAAATGTCTCATCATCTCCTTCGATTTTCCCTCCGAATTCAAATTCGCCCCAATCAACATCCTCAAACCCATCGCAATACCCTCCAACTTCTGGAATGCCTTACCCCCAACACTATGAATCCACGACGACAGAAATGGGTTACCCTCAACCATATGTACCACATCCAGGAGGACAACCCTATTACCCACAACCAGGTCCCAACTATCAGGCTCAGCAGCCACAACAACAGGTAGTAGTAGTGTCAACGGGAGTGGTACCTGCACTCTTTGTTGGTGCAACATCTGTTTCTATGGTCGGAGCAATTGTTCTATCCTGCTTCGTCTTCTGGTGCTGCGGATGGCTGTTCGGAGGAATCGCATTCATTCTGGCCAGTATGTTACAACACAAATACTGTAACTCAGAATCACAATAGATATGATTCATTCAGGCGCTATGCAAATCGTCTTTTTATTAATAATGATATTATTACCCTTTTTTTACCCAAAGGATGAAATTTAGGTGGTCTGGAAAACTACTTTAAATAAGGGAGATGATAATAATAATAATAATAATAATAATAATAATAATAATCATAATAATAATAATAATAATAATAATAATAATAATAATAATAATAATAATAATAATAATAATAATAATAATAATAATAATATTATTATTATTACTATTATTATTATCATTATTTAATTTCTTTATTGCCCGAGGTAGGGGAGATCCCTCAGGCTCTATGATACTGACTATTGTTTAAAATGTTGGGCTTGGAGTACGTGGTTATTATCATGATTATTGAAACTGCAAAGGAGTTGTTGTATCCATCGGTGTTATATTAGGTAATTGATGATCTTTTCAATGGCTAACCATTTCCACTTGGTTTCTACTTTATCTAAACAGTTGCAATATTTTAACATTATCCATCCGAAAAAAATCATATTAATGTAGAAATATTTGTCGTCATTGCAAATAATTTGCGCTAGATTGAACGTTTACACTGAATTATGCAACATGTAATGAAATTTGATGATGATTGTGAAAAATAAAAGCAAGAAGTGTAAAGTAAATAAGTAAATATCCAGACACCCCGTGAACTTGATAATCTCTTCCTAAATACTTAATCTAAATCTATCATTAGGCTGATTAAAATTGCTTTATCATGAACTTAGAACACTACTGTGTCTAAAGCACAACAAAGGCTAAATAAAATTAATAGTACTTGAGATACATTGATACTGATTGTGAAAAATAAAGCAAGAAGTGGAATAAGAAGAAGAAAGTGATGATAAAGAAAATAACGAAGAACTAGAAGAAGTGTAAATGAAGAAGTAGTAGTGAACACAGCAGTAGTTGCGGTATTAATAGTATATTAGTGTTAGTTGTAGCAATAGAAGTATTTGTAGAAGAAGTAGAAGACGACGACGACGAGGGTAAGAAGAGGAGAAGATACTTGTGATGATGACGATGATGAAAGTAACCTAAGCCAGCCGCGAAAGCAGACATTTTAAAGGTGCTGCTTTCTTTCTGTACTGGCATAATTGAAACCCTGACTTCTGACCAACACGCAGACCATCAAATATCACTGTACATCACTCCAAGAGAAAATGGAGCTAATGGATTTTTCTTTTGTTTTGTTCGACAGTGGTTGGCCAGAGTTCTGCTGCTGCTGGTGATACTGTCGGTGCCATTCGGCTGAGGAACGCATCCATTGGTCTCTCGATCGCTGGCATCGTCCTCACAGTCATCATCATCGCCATCGTTGCTGGTGTCTACGGCTCAGCAGCAAGATATTACCAAAGTTATTATTCCTGTAGATATTATGGGTCTTCAAATTACTATTATTGCAAGTAGAGATTGGACGGACATTGACAATCAACTTCATAATATAATCTACTCAGTATCATTTAAATACTCATAAATTTTAGATTGCAGTAGCTTATACGTGAGACCTTTTTGCGACTTAAGAGTCGGCCAAGATGTTTATTTCTATGAATATTCAGATATTCTTCGCTTCAGGTTTACCGTCCTGTTTTTCTCGCGTGTAAACTACGAGGCACAGTTGGTCTTTTATTGCTTCCTTTGTTGGTATTTGAAGTGTTTTTAATTAATTAACAGAATTACTGTTAACAAGACGTTTGCCGAACATATATATGTTTTATTAAATCTGTGTTTTGTCTCTATACCTGATAAAACATGTTAAACAGATGGTTTGTGTTTGTTTAAGTGTTAAAGTGACTTTGAAATAATTATCTAAGAACTCACGACGTCAAACAAGAGTTTGTCAAACGGATTTTTTAATCTGCGTTTTTCTTATTATCTCGATATGCAATTTTATGACTCTGTATAGGTAGCGCCTTTTCAAGAATCAGACACAGGCGCATTGAAGGGAGATTTCTTTAATTAGATCTCAATCTGAGATTATTTTCCAACGGTTGCAGACAGAGGCTATAGTACGAGTTCCATGCAGATAAACAATGCATATTAATTAGGTCTTACCTGTTCAGATCAGATAGACAAAGCATTGAAGCAACGCTCTTGAATTACTCTGATGAGCTCAGCTGTTACGAATTCAAACATGGTCGCATGCGGATGTCAACTGCACATGTCATGGTCGTTAACTTCACCAAATGCACTAAAATTGACATGAATTTATCCACGGACGCTTTTAACGCTACACTCATCGCTGCATTTATTGCGGAAAGCAACATAGATCATCGCTGAGCGACTGGCTTTTGGTATAATACTATATATAGAAAGGACAAACTCTGTCTATCTGTCTGTCTGTCTGTCTGTCTGTCTGTCTGTCTGTCTGTCTGTCTGTCTGTCTGTCACAGATCTTAGACCGGGATGCATTTCCACAGCTTTCGAGCTTTTCACTCCAAACCTCACTACTCTCTCGGGGTGGGCATTACACAGCCAGTGTGAGGTTTCGATTCCCCGTTTTCACCGCTACCATGGTCTCCCGGGCAAAAAACCTACCCTCCATGCATTTTTAGCTGGTGGTGGTGGTGGTGGTGGTGTGGATTGAAACTTATAACCCCGGGCAACGCCGGGTAAACCAGCTAGTGATATTATAAAGTAAGCACATAGGTGACAGAGGAACCTTCATGCGTTGTTTAGCGACTGTTATAGCTGCTACCTTTTTGGCCAATCCATGACACTGCAGCATCGTTTCGTATCACGACAATTCGTCCACAGACTTTTCGTCTGCGACAGTTCGTCTACAGACATTTCTTCTACTATGACGTTTCGTTGATCATGCTTCTAGCTTTTATAGCATACATTTGAAGCAACATATAGCATCGTTGAGCACCTGGATTTTGCTAATTATATTGTAACTAGTGTATTAACCCGTCATAAATTATGACGTGACGACAGTGTATCATTATAGGCCTATAATGTATCGTTTGTTAAAATGCTCTGATTGCCGTCGTCAAGACGACCGTCGTCAAGACGGCAGTACAAACGGCTTCTGTTTCGCAATAGAACAGAAGCCGTTTGTGACGGAGCGTCCTTCGACAGACAAATTTGCATATAAGGAAACTATATTAATAGATTAATAAATGATATTGCGCCGATGTCTATTGCCCAAGATATCAACACACGGCTTACCTAAACGAAGCCATAATCAGGAAAATATCCAGAAGATCAGTCCATGAAATGTGGAAACTTTCATGCATTGCTAAGCTGCTACCTTTTTGGCCAATCCATGACACTGCAGCATCGTTTCGTATCACGACAATTCGTCCACAGACTTTTCGTCTGCGACAGTTCGTCTACAGACATTTCTTCTACTACGACGTTTCGTTGATCCTGCTTCTAGCTTTAGACATATTTTAATCGTTGATCCCGCTTTTAGTTTAATTTCTGTTTTAATCGTTGAATCCGCTTCTAGTTTTAGTATATTTTAATCTTTGATCCAGGCTCTACTGTTAGTTACATTTTAATCGTTGATCTGTCTTAGTAGACGAAATATCGGTATTACACTATTATACGCTACGAAGCATTCCAGGTTAACTTGCAGAACCATTCTGAACAACTCTTCTGAACCACTCAAAGGCCACATGTCATGTTAGTCCTATATACTATTTTTTATATTACTGCAATGTGTACTTGTATATGTTTTGACAAATTTAATTAAGAACTGAAATGAAAGAGAATCGTATAACTCAGAAAGCATGGAGTGACATGTCCCAACACGCGTCACTTGAACCACTTTGGATCTACAGCATGCAGGCAACCGAGAAGTCACTAGCGGCAGAATGTAGGCCCGCCGTGGGTCAAATAAACGTTAGGCCAGGTAAGACTCGGTTCGGGTCTCTAATGAGCAAGTTGTTTGAAATCCTCATTCTATCGAAGATATTTCTATGTCAAGTAGATTTGGCAGCCTCGCGTGAACATTTCACTCCTACAAAGACGCACTCTGTAAATAGCTCCCTGTCAGCATGCCACATGGAGACCATGTAGGATCCGTATCCCGTATGGGACCTGTTCAGAACCCGTATGTATGGGTCCCATGAACATTCTGCAGAGTTGGCACTTCACTCACCCTATCATTGTAGGTTAGATACCATTGAGAATTTGCTTGCGTAAATCTACCGTCCCAGCAGCAACTTCATGTATGAAATGATGTAGACCAAATGATTATTGTCATTCAGTTGAGCGTCATGTCCTACCTGTGACGCTGTTGTTGAGATAATTCATAACTGATTATAGAAATTTCGGATCTATTAATGAGAGAGAAAGAGAGCTTTTGAAGACGACAGGATAGCCCGTCGAATGCGGTTCTGAATCCGTATTCAAGGTAAGATATTGTAAGAACTAAATTTTTGTTTACTCAAGTTCTTTGTCAGAGTACGTTTATTTATATAAAATTCTGAACATTTAGACAATTATTTCGCCTTTCTCATTGGTTACAACACGTTCCATCTCACAAACGCTGCCATGGTAACAAAAAAACGTCAAATTTCTTATCGAAATTGCGGAGCAATATTGTAACAACGTATTACGGGATACAATTGATTTACATAGCTCCATTATTTATAATATTTGGTTTGCCTAAGATTGTATTTTTGTTGAGATGGAGTGCCATCTAGCGGTCGATTTAAGCTGGCGAGTAAGCCGATCTGCCTCTGTTGCAAGGGAGAGAGTGGACTGATGGAATATCCAGAGGGTGTTTTTTTTACCTGCTTACTGTATATTTCTTAGAAATCGAGGCTCCACCTAGTTGACTGCAGGAGATGATGACTAAGAGAGGGAGGAAGGAAGGAAGGAAGGAAGGATATTTGGCGGGAAACGGTAAAGCGTCAGTAGATTAGGAGACTCAGCCTTGGTCAGAGGTTCAGTCTTAGTCAGATCGTCGGTCTAGTGGGGGGTTGGCAGTCTTTCATTAGATTAGCAGTCTGAGCTAAGAAGGAAATCGATCTGATTAAAGTATCGCTCTTTCCCGGATTCTTTAGCAAGATGACATACTAGTGAGATGCTTGAAGTGTACGAATGAGCCAAGTCACTTCGTCGTAGTCTGGCGTAGTAGAGTGCGATTTGACTAAGAGGGTTTTCTAAGTTAATTTGAGTTAAATGTTTACTGCGAACTCTAACTGGGCTAAAGTGTAACTTATTGTCTAGACTGAGACCAGAATGGAAGATGGAAACGCTTCTCTCTGATTGTGCTGTCTATACTGCTGAGTTCAACTTTGAATGAGACAGGAGGAAAAGAAAGCCTTTGGGAAGTTAAGTGCGCCTGACCTATCCACCTTTTGACTATTTACAGAGAATAACTGATTTGAATGGATGTAGTAATTCATGTGTAACTGTTGACTTGCTCTTGAAACTGAGTTTGATGTAGACGATGTTCACTTGTGTAGAATTAACGTAGAATTTTTACTTGTGCGTTTGATAATTGTTAAGCCTCTTAGAAATGTCTATTGTATTGTATTGTACGACACTCTCATACATCCTTACACAAAGGCGGGGAAGGCAAATGTATTTCAAAATATCTGTCAGCGCGAACAGAGCAACGTCAATGAATCAGAAACATTTGGATATTTATGAAGCGCCTTTTATTTATATACATGCATGGAGCTTCACATGACAATGTATCCGATCTGAAAATGCACTTCTTAGGATTGGCATCACCAAGGTTGGTGTCAGCCAGTGCGTTTAGTCATGGTATCACCCCACAGACCTCCTCCTTTAGTCCCTTACCAGACCATACAGTATCCTTAGCAATGCTTTTAAGTACTAATGTTACTCGTAAATCGTAAATCCTGTATATATAACTGAATATAATGGCAATGACAGTGACATAAATAACTAGCAGAATTGTATTACAAATGCTTGTTTTTATGTTTTTTATTTGAATCATTTACCGTCATATCAGCAGTTCTGTCGTATAGGAAATATAGGAAAAATAATTGTAAATTTTGCTTAATTATGTTAGACATTCATAATGTCATTTTAATGTCACTCCCTCCGAAGGTGCCACCCTATGCGGCCCGCATACCCCACTTCACCACTTCTGATGTTTTTATAATGTAAATATCCAGAGACTCCGAGAATTTGATAACCTTTACTTAAAGACTTTATGTAAACCATTCCTTGGGCTGATAAAAATTCTTCATCATGAACTTTGAACTCATTCACAGCTTTAAATATTAGGCCCCTATAGCGGCTTTCTCAGAACCTTTGAAAACACATTGGAATAACCCATCCTTAGAAGAGCCATGATATTTCTCGACCTCTCTCTATCTCTTTCTTTCTCCCCCTCTCTGTCTGTCTCTCTCCCCCCAAATTGTCTCTGTATCTGAGTGTCTGACGTTGCGTCCTCGTCTCTCTGTCTGTTTACTTATATGCTTGCCTGTCTCTGTACGAGTCATTAAAGCAACTGTGCAAATGGATAGAATAAATCAGTTGATTGTCCTGCCTCTGAAGAATTCTAGCCTCTAACCCTTCACTTCACCAGCGACTACAATGTATTTGAAATTCCTGAGCGGTAGCCGCGTAACTAAAAGCAATATTAACTTGTATTCAGAGGCTCATACTGGCCGGCCTGTATGCTGTTCGGTTCTAGCCATAGTAACAAACAGATGCCTGCGTTAAAGTTTTAGGGATAATAAATCCTCCAGTCATCCAGTTGACTGCGCTTTTGGTTACGCACCAGTTGTCCTTTCTCGCCTACGTAGGCCCCCTATAGATCATGATTTGCGGGAACCCTGGAGATACCAACTTCCTGGTCTGATCAGCGAAGAAAACTAGCTTTAAAACATACAGTCTACACTCGACATAAGTTAGTCGAGAGGCGTATTAAAGAAAAGTTTGAACAGGTACGTTTGCTTGGCTTCGTTTTTACTTTATAGTCTTTAACTTCACTACCAGACGTAAATAAATGACCCAATCCACTCCTAACGGCTGCCATAGGTTAAAGAGTCACTTAAGCAGAAGATAATTTCGGCAGGAATACTTGAGATATTATGATAAACAACAAAACAAGCTCTAAATAAAAAATGAATAACTAGGAAACGAAATCAGATACAATTACCGATATTTAAAAAGCTGAAGTGTAATATTACATAACGCCTTTCAATGCATATTTCAAAAGAAATTCGTCTGTTGTATATATATAGTATAGAAACCTATGTCCACCTATGTCGCCTGTAAACTGTAATTTTTACATATATTTAAACCGGTGAACGGCTTTTAAGCAAATCAGGTTTAAACAAGAATCAAGCCATTATTATCCACGTCTAAACTACGACGTTTAAGCCACAACAATAGCCAAACAAATTAAAACAGCTTGAGATACATTGAGATTTCAGTCAAAGTTTTAGATACACAAGACTCCTATAATTGAAAAAGATTTTATGTTGAATTCGTTTGTATACAACTTACAGTTGTTTTGTTAAATAACGAGTCAAATATTATGCAATGGATGAGAGGCCCTGAATTTATAAAAGGCGATTATAAATATTAACCTGAAATGTTGCATTGATTTTCTGCTAATATTAGAGTTTAGATGACCGATGATCGCATGATGGAGATTCAGTACGAGCAATTGCAAACCGAGAATCAAAATGTCTCATCAACTCCTTCAATGTTCCCGCCGAATTCAAATTCTCCACAATCAACATCTACTGCCTCAGCTCCACCGTATTCAAACCCATCCCAATACCCTCCAACTTCTGGAATGTCTTACCCCCAAAACTATCCACCCCCGACGCCAGTTATGGGTTACCCTCAACCATATGCACCTCCCCCATCAGGACAACCTTACTACCCACAACCAGGTCCCAACTATCAGGCTCCGCAGCCACAACAAAAGCAGCATCAACAACAGGTAGTTGTTGTGAATAATCAGCCAAACGGAATGGTACCTGTTGTCGTTGTTGGTGCATCATCTGTTTCTATGGTCGGAGCAATTGTTCTATCCTGCTTTGTCTTCTGGTGCTGCGGATGGCTGTTCGGAGGAATCGCATTCATTCTGGCCAGTAAGTTACAACACAAGTACTCTAACTCAGGATGACAATAGACATGATTCATTCAGCTAGGGAGCTATACAAATCGCCATTTTCTATTCATATTATTATTATTATTATTATTATTATTATTATTATTATTATTATTATTATTATTATTATTATTATTATTATTATTATTATTATTATTATTATTATTATTATTATTACTATTGCAGTTTTTTTTACAAAGGGACGAAATTTAGAGGGTGTGGAAAACTATTTTAAATAAGAGGGGCAATAATAATAATAATAATAATAATAATAATAATAATAATAATAATAATAATAATAATAATAATAATAATAATAATAATAATGATAATAATAATAATAATAATAATTATAATAATAATAATAATAATAATAATAATATAATTATTATTATTTATTTTTTTATTGCCCAAGGTAGGACGATCCCTCAGGTTTTAAGATACTAACTATTAATTGAAAGGCAAGCTTGCAGTACGTGGTTATTATTATTACAATTATTATAATTTTAATAATAATAATAATAATAATAATTATTATTATTATTATTATTATTATTGGGCATACCCATGCATCTGATAACTCTCCTCAAGAACCTGTATGGCAATCAGGTGGCGGTGGTCAGGACAGAACATGGCGACACTTCAAGTTTTCGAATAAAGAAAGGGGTCAGACAGGGATGTATACTATCACCATACCTATTCATTCTATATGCAGAAAGGATAATGAGGGAGGCAGGTTTTGATGATGAGGCTGAGGGTGTGAGGATAGCTGGAAGGATAGTGAACAATTTAAGGTATGCGGACGACACAACACTGCTGGCGGAAAAAAAGGAGAAACTGAAGGATAACATCAGAAGGCTAAAATGTGCTAGCGAGAAAGCAGGAATGTACTTTAATATAAAAAAGACGAAGATAATGACCACTGAGAAATGGAGTTATTTTGAGGTAGATGGAGAGGAGATAGAGGTGGTATCAAGCTTCTGTTTCTTGGGGGCCATGATGGAGAGTGAAGGTGGATGCGAACGAGAAATACGACGGAGAATTACATTGGGGAAGACGGCAACGCAGGGACTGGAAAAAATATGGAAGGACAAATCAGTGAGTTTGGGAACGAAGACAAGAATTGTTAAAGCAATGATCTTACCAGTGGTGCTTTACGGATGCGAAACATGGACAAAAACCAAGGCATTGGAGAAGAAAATTGAGGCATGTGAAATGTGGATCTGGAGGAAAATGTTGAGGGTTTCTTGGACTGAGAAGAGAACTAACGAGGATATCCTGGAAGAAATAGGACACTGGAGAGGGAGTTTGACGTTGGGGCAGAGAGCGTCCAGGCAGAAGATGTCATACTTTGGACACGTGATGCGTGCAGATGGGCTGGAAAAGGAGATGATGTTGGCGTGTGGGGAGGGCAGAAGGAGGAGAGGACGACCAAGGAGGAGATGGATGGACGAGATACAGGAGGCATTGAAGATGAACATCTCGGAGCTGAGAGAGGCAACGAGAAATCGGAGCACATGGAGAAGGTTGACCATGACAGTCGCTAGGATTCAACGAATCGACAGCACAAGGTGACAAGGTGATTATTATTATTATTATTATTATTATTATTTCTATTCAGAATAACTATTCAAAATAACTATTCAGAATAACTATTCAGAATAACTATTCAGAAGCTCCGGGGAAAAAGAAATGCCTTTAGGGAACGTGAGATCGGTGAGGAAATGCCAGTCATTAGTTTGGCCATGAGCAGAGAGAAGGTCATTCCAAATCGTGAGACCCACTACAGTAAAAGCCCGTTGCTGGCCCAATGTAGTTTTAACCATGGGAATAAAAAGATCAAGCCGATTTACAGAGCGCAATGAGCGAGAAGAAGATGCAGATACAGAGCGTCTGATTTAAGGCGAACAAGCGATCGCTCTCCTTGGTCGCTCGCCTAGCAAAGGTACCGGCGAGCGATTTACCGCTCGCCTAGCCGAAGGCTTCTCACCGTCGGTGACAGTCGGTCGTCGTTCGCTGAGTTTGAGTTAGACTTCGAGACGATAGACGATCCTGTAGCCATACATTACTTTATTTACCTAAGTGAGATTACTTTAATTTACCCACTTGCGGCAGCGGTGAATGTCCAAATTACCGCTGACTGATCATTCCAATTTGGTGCAATATGATTGACCATAACAACACGGCCGACACTTCACGCCGCGTGACATCATCCGTAACATCATAAATTTCGGAAATAATTGTAAGCAACATTGGCGACGAAGATGAGCAAGTCGAATAATAATCGATAGCGGTGCCTATTCCCAATCACCAGCAAAGGTGGCAGCAATCTCAAGCAGTGTCGGCGCTCTAGCTTGATGACTTGCTATTCGACTCTGGTGATGATGAGCAACTTCAGTATTATTATTATTATTATTATTATTATTATTATTATTATTATTATAATTATTATTATTATTATTATTATTATTATTATTATTATTATTATTATTCCGGATATTTCTATAGCGCCTCTCGAAGTCTACTACTACTCAGAGGCGCTCCCGACTACAGCATTGATAGTGTGCCGGAATTTTCACGCCGAAGCGCCACGAGCAATTGCGAGTGAAGGACTTGCCCAAGGTCCGTACGCAGCGGCTAGAGTGGGATTCGAACCTGCAACCCTCCGGTCACAAGGCGCCGAACTTACCACTGAGCCACCACGACCCACTTGCGGCAGCGATGAATGCGTGCCGTGACCTGTCCAAATTAAGTATGATGAGGATGCCAATGGCAGTTCTGATCATGAAACAGATCATTCAGACTCAAGTGATGACGATTTTGATGCAGGTGACATTGATATGGCAGAATCAAATATTATGGCATGGCAAGAGACACAGAGTTAATAGATTTTCTTTTGTTATGCTCGACAGTGGTTGGTCAAAGTTCTGCTGCTGGTGGTGATACTCGCGGTGCCATTCGGCTGAGGAACGCATCCTATGGTCTTTCGATCGCTGGCATCGTCATCGGAGTCATCATCATCGCTGTTGTTGCTGGTATCCTCGGCGCTGCAGCAAAACAAAGAGCATCTCACCCTTATTATAATTATTATGATAGTCATACCACCATGTCTACTCTCAATCGTTGCTACGATTACTACTATGGCTACTACTACTACTGTGATACCACTACGCCTACTCTTAATCGTTGCTACAGTTACTACTATGGTTACTACTACTACTGTTGATTCAACGAGGAAGAGACACAGCTGTCTCTCACGGCATTTTTAGGCTGGATATTTTATTCAGTCGAGTTTTAGAAATCACAGAATTTCTTTTAATTAATGTTGACATTCGTGAAGATAGCGTAGTGGAACTCACTTCACCGTTTGTCTGCTTTCATTATAGTTCTCCAACTTCATTCAGAAATAAACTTAAAACGCATGTGATTCGGACTGCTTGTGCTTCGTAGCTTAACTTCTGCTTCTCTGACAAATTAGATTTCGTTCTGGTTTATGCGGTGGATTATGTTCTGCGCTTCATAATCATACATAATAACAATGTCATTCAGCTGAGGACGCATCCCATGGTCTCTCGATCGCTGGCATCGTCATCTCAGTCATAGGCCTACTCATCGCCGTCGTTGCTGGCATTTTCGGCTCGAGAGCGAGAAATTACAGTTCCTATTACTGCTGCAATTACTATGATATAACTTTGGACATATTATTACTAAAATTGCAAATAGGGATTCGACAGTAATTGAAAATCATCTTCTTTTATCTGCTTTGGATCATTTTAATACTCATAATTTTCAGATTGCATTAGCGTATACGTTAGACCTTTTCCGACTTGAGAGTCGGCCAAGATGTTTATTTCTATGAATATTCAGATATTCTTCGCCTCAGGTTAACCGTTCTGTTTTTTTTGTCGTGAAAACTACGAGGCACATTTTGCCTTTTATTGTTCCTTTGTTGGTATTTGAAAACGTTCAATGTACAGAACTGA
This sequence comes from Allolobophora icterica, assembly GCA_963556255.1. Lineage (NCBI taxonomy): Eukaryota > Metazoa > Annelida > Clitellata > Crassiclitellata > Lumbricidae > Allolobophora > Allolobophora icterica. The sequence continues at coordinate 53,663,310 of OY744612.1, forward strand.
GGTTAGGTTTACAAAACGTATACCGAACTTATATTTGTTTTATTAAATATGTGTTTGCCTTTGTACCTGATAAGAACTTTTGCTGATGATCTGTGTTTGCTTAAGTGTTGTATTTGAAGGATTTTTCCCAGCCTGACCGCTTTTGAATTACTCTGACGGGTGCCATATAAATGCTCTGCTGTATAATTGCATATTCTCACGTTAGGAATCTCAACAGAGTCTCCTGCAAATGATGTTAACTACCATAGGCTAATTCATGTCTACTGCACATTATAGGGGGAAGGAGGACACAGTCGATCGTCGTACACATCACTTAATTTACAATATACTTTACATGGGGACATAAAAATAGGTCAGCAAGACTGAATATGTGTCGCTTCATCCTTCAACGTCGTTTAGGTTGTTTATTGCAGACAGAAACTGAAATTTTTACATTTTTATGTTTTTGGTTCTTTAAAGTAATTTTTTGCCTAATGGCGTGGCCGAATTTTACACAAGGCATGTATAACTTAGGTATTTACGTGTATATGTTTTGTAAACATAATTTCATTGGGTATTTAATAGATAACGGACAAAAATAACACGCGCCACGGGTTTATCACTATGTGTTTTTGGATGAACATCGCATGGTGTAGTACACAGTCGATCAATACACGGTAGTACACAGTCGATCAATGCACGGTAGTACACAGTCGATCAATGCACGGTAGTACACAGTCGATCACTGATCGACTGTGTACTACACCACTGAGTTCCGTTGTAACACCTGAACAGGTTCGCCCGTTCCCTAAAGCAGCTGCCAGAAAGGCAACCAAAGGCAGTGGCGGCGATCTTGTCTGAGAGGTGGGGGACAAAGTTGCCCATGGTCTGGTCGATGACTTTTTTAGGAATTCATGTCCCCAAAAAAATGTTTTTCCTTTCTCCACAAAAATTTCATGACTTTTCTCCGAATTCATCTCCCAAAAAAGTTGATGACCTTTTTTTTAGTCATTCGCCTTTTTAAAACTTTTTACAGCCTTCTTTTTCCTGTCTCCCAACCATGATGTCATTACATTTGAAACACTTTACATATAGGCCTACATAATCTATAACCTTTTTGTAAAAATTCATCCTCCGGAAAATTGTATGACTTAAAAAAATTCTTCTTGCTTTCTTTTAATTTTCGGGGGACACTTCTGCCCAAAAATTGAATTTTTCCCTCATCTGGTAAAAAATAACAGTGAAAACTCTCACGCGCCATTACATTTTTCAGCCTTTTTTCGTGTTTCTTCAAAATTGGGGGGGACAAATGTATGGCGTGCCCCCCACCCTTAAAGGTGGGGGACATGTCCCCTCGACCCTCCCTAGATCGCCGCCCATGACCAAAGGCACTCGAAAGAGAGCCATGACTCGAATACTAACAGACACACCAGTAATAGATGCATTAGAGAATGAATTGAGGGCACGAAGTGAGAGAGAATGCAAAGAAAATTGGACACGACGCCAACTGAGGATAGGTCATGTGTAAGCAAAGACAAAAACGCAGACAAATCATTAGCCAGAGGCAAAATTGGAAGAACATCAAAGTGGAGGTAGTTCAATAGCCAAGGCGAAAAGTTAGTGGCCATGTTTGGTGTGTTGTGAACCACTGGACACTGGTAGGAAAGAAGGTAAAGATTCCGTACAATGCCTAACCTGCCAAAACTGGGCACATGTTGCGTGCACAGTTGAAGATGAATGCTAAATTTGCGAAAACCGTGAAAAATGACAACAACTGAGTAACTGGATTATCTTAATAAATATACTTTCAATCTTATGTTAATATTCTTTAAATACAGTTTTATTTTTAAAGCAGTTGATTATGAACATTAACCTTAAGAAACCTAATAACATTCTGAAAGTCTTAATAGCCCAGCCCTTTTATTTAAGTTTATTAACTATGTTTATTGCCAGTTTAGAGTATGCTCTAACTTTTCTAATACACTTCTAATGTTGTTCAACTGTGTGCTGTGATGTGATCAACTGTGTACTATGCTAGTACACAGTTGATCACTTTTGGACTAACAACTTAAATGATAATCGCGAAAATGCCCTGCATCAGAATTATCATAAATACGTTTTATAAAGTGGAGGAATGATTATGCTACAGACTGAGCTTTAAAAAATATATGTAGGTGTTGAAAACCACTTGTAACTGTAAAAAAATAAAAAAAAAAGATCGACTGTGTCCTCCTTCCCCCTAATATTCGTAAACTTTTGTTCAGCCGGTACTTGACGACCAGTATTTAATCTAGTAGAGGGTAAACAAGGTTTGTCGGGGGGGGGGGACTAACGTCCAAAATGTTTTTGGCAATTTCATCTAGAAAAAAAGTTGATGACCTTTTTTTCTAATTCATCCCACTTTCCTGACTTTTTTCGAAACTGAAAACTTTGACGACCCTTTTTTAGGGATACGTCTCTCTAGAACTTTCATATATCTTATTCTCTTCTTTTATTCTTATATATTACTCGTTTACTCGTCTTTGGGGGAGTCCAACATCTATCCTGGCGGAGAATTTCCCTCCAAAACAGATGTCTACATTAAAATATTGCTGGTCTCTGGGGGAACATAGATCCTGGCGGGGAAATTCCCCCAAAAGGTGTCTAGATTAAACACTGCTTGACGTGCTCTTCGGTCTTCTTCCGGGGGAGAACTTTTAGTTCCTCGGGTTCGCTCCACAATTAGGCAACGCCGGGCTTTCTCTATAGCTGGGCCCTCCATTTGGAATGGTCTTCCATTAGAGATTCGCCTTCTCCCTAGGGGTAACACATCTGCTTTTTACAAGCTGCTCAAGTCTAATCTCTATTGCCGTGGCTGGGATGGGAGCGCTTCTGAGTAGGTTTCTTGAAGGTGCGCTATATTAAATTTTTGAATGAATGAATGAATGAATGAATGAAGAACTCTGGTCTCTAACTCTTCACCAGCGACTGCGACCTTGTTGTATTCTTGCGCTGTAGCCTCATTACAATTATGAATATTAGACCTAATTTGTGTTCAGTGGCTCACACCGTTCAGCCTGTATGCTGGCCTGTCCTGGCCATAGTAGCAAGCAGGTGCTTACGTCCTCGTTAAAGGGAATATCCATTAGATTACGATGTTTGTTGCGCATCAGTTGGGTTTTCTCGCCTACGAAGGGCCATGGTTGTGGACCAACATCCTTGTCAAGAAAACCCAGCTTCTAAACTCGACATAAGTCAGTCAGAGGCATACTTAAGAAACGTTTGAACAGGTACGTATGCTTGGGTCGTTTTGGTTAAAAATCTGTAACTTGAATGCCAGATATTAATAAAGTAATGCACTCCTAACGCTTCTCAATGTTATATCAGCCGAAAAGCATAATCGACACTTGTAGTAAAGACGTTTAAAGTCCTCAGTTCGAAACTACTGTAGAATCAAACCATTATTCGCAGGTCTAAACTATCACGAATCTTAATTGAATAAAATTATTACAGCATGGGAGATATTATTGGAGTCTTAGGCATCTAGCGTCTTAAATCCTTAGCTGAAATCGACTCAATGACAAAAAGTCAATGATGAAAATCCGATTTCTGGTAGAATGCGTTGTAATTCAACTTACAGATGAAATGTTGAATAACGAATAACATCATCATGTTATATTATTGTTATTGTACTTGCAAATTTATATAGTGCCACTTCAAGAGATACTCACCGGAGGCGCTTCAGACCTAACACAATGAAACCACGATCGAATAGAATTGTCTTCAAGACGAAGAGAGACGGAGGAGTAATGGATGAAAGGTCAATAATTTACAAATGATAATTTCAAATCAATTACATGAAAAGTTGCATTGATTTTCTCCTACTATTAGAATTTGGATCCAGAGATGGAGAACGGGTGCGACTACATGCAATACGATGAGCAAAATGTCTCATCAATAATTGAGTCGATGTTTTCTATTGATCCAAGCGCTCCTCCAGAATCAGCATCTTCCGACCCATTTCCACAGTATTCAGACCCATATACAAACCCTCCAACTTCTGAAATGCCCTACCACCAACATAATCTATCCCCGAGGTCAGTAATGAATTATCTTAAACCCTTTTTGCCTCCTCCTGGAAAACAACCTCATTATCCACAACCAGGACTCGTTTCTCCCGGACCATCCTTTCCCAGCAACCAGGCTGCGCAACCACGGCAACAGCAGCAGGTGTTTTGGAATAATCAGACAAACGGAGTGGCACCTGTTTTCGTTGTTCGTGAACCACCTGTTTCTATGTTCCTGGCAATTGTTCTGTCCTGCTTCGTCTTCTGGTTCTGCGGATTGGTGTTCGGAGGAATCGCATTCATTCTGGCCAGTAAGTTACAACTCAGGTTCTCAAACACAGAATTACAATAGATAGGATTCACTCAGCTGGGATTGATTGAAACTGCAGGGAAACTGTTTTATACATCGATGGTCCCCTATTTATAATTGATGTTCTTCTGGGAGGTGCCTGATTATTTCTACTTGCATTTCGCTTAAACAGTGGGATTATTTTAACTATATCTGTCCCAAAGTAGATACTTTATAAGTGTTCTAATAATAGAATAAATAGTTGATCGTTATTGCTTTGTTCGTTAGAGTAATCGTCCGCACTGAGCAAAGCTACATGTAAAAAAGAGGATAATCTGATGATGAAGAAAGAGAAGCTGATGATAAAGAAGATGACGATGTTGAAATAAAAGAGAATGAAGATGATGATGATTGTGATAAATAAGAACAAGAAGTTGATGATCATGACGAATATGATGTTAAAGAAGATGAAGTAGAAATGAAGTAGTAGTAGTAGTGGTAGTAGCGGTAATAGTAGTAGTAGTAGTAGTAGTAGTAGTAGTAGTAGTAGTAGTAGTAGTAGTAGTAGTAGTAGTAGTAGTAGTAGTAGTAGTAGTAGTAGTAGTAGTAGTAGTAGTAGTAGTAGTAGTAGTAGTAGTAGTAGTAGTAGTAGTAGTAGTAGTAGTAGTAGTAGTAGTAGTAGTAGTAGTAGTAGTATTGCTAGTAGTAGAAGAAGAAGAATTTGCTACTGATGATGAAGAAGAATAACGTAAGCCAGCTTCAAAAGCAGACATTTTAAGGCTCTGCGCATCCTCTGTTCCACGCAATTTGAAAACCTGACCTCTGATTAGATTGACCCACACGCTAACCATCTACCAACATAATATCCGATGTCCCGTCTGTTTGTTATTCCGTCTGTCCGTCTGTCGCGTAACTTCATGCCCTCCCTCCCTCCCTCTCTCCCTCACTCACGCCGACTTCGACTACAGCAGTGCTTCCCAACCTTGTTTCAAACACGGCACACTTTCTAAAAACCATTCACGAGACGGCACACTGCATTTATGGTACTTATTAGGCCTATATATATATATATATATATATATATATATATATATATATATATATATATATATATATATATATATATATACATATATATATATATAATATGGGTGCTCAGTGGTGTAGTGGTTAGCGCGCCAATCGACTGTCAATCGAGAGGTCGGGGGTTCAAATTCTCGCCGGGGCAAAAATTTGGTTACAGAATTCTGTTCCACTTGCACCCCTAGTCAACTCAGCTACGATGAATACACTGACCGTACACTGTCAGTGGGAGGATGAGACGGCGAGGGAGATAGGCTAACTGGCCACCCGCCGTCATATGGCGAGGCTTAAAAATGAAATCGCTAACACTTCATGCCCATGGCTGCCTCAGGGCTAGCCTAAGGTACTCATAATCAGGAATTATGTCGACGTCAATACTGATAATCAGGAATTGTCAACCGTTCTTTCAAAAACCAGTATGACCGTGACAAATTAATTAAAAGCAGTCTATAAACCAGAATGAAAAACTGTGGCTAATGGGACGGTTTACTTTGCAAAGAATGTGATCAGACGTTTTAAATTATAATAATTTACTCAGTCATAATAATTATGCAATATCCCACGCTGATAAATTGGTGGAGTCCAGTACAATTTCTTACCAGACTGATTTAGCTGTATGTGAGCAGGGGGTCTACACCTGTGATGCAGTGCATATTTTAACTATATAGCTAGTGGGACAAAGGGGATAGGGCTCAATTGTATCAAAACGAGCTTGAACAGCGGTTGACAAGCACACTCGTAAGTCATTTCAGCTTACTGTAAACACCCTCTGTGTTTCGTTTTGATTTGTGTCATTCCTGAAAATGCCCTTTCACACAGGTAAGTAGTGGAGAAGGGCAGCAGTATGCCGACAGCTTTGGCACCTAACAAGGCGTATTCTTTCTCTATCATAGTCCAGAAGTTTTGTTAATTCATTTCTGCGAACTTAGGTAGCAGTGTTCTGTCAGCTGCAATGTCAATCAGCTGGTCCTTTTCCGCAATCTGTAGATGGTGATGAAATGGGTTTCTGGCCAAGTCTTTGTCAGAGACATTTAAACTAGGAAAATTATATTGTAACTTGTCTTCCAAATCTGATAAATGCTCAATAACAATGTCATATATACATAACACAACTGCACCTGGATCAACTTCAACTGCGCGATGAAACATAGAAATTGAATTTGAAAATACGATGATGCAAAAATGAGTAATAATGAAGCTTACTAACGATGATGTCATAGACCTAGAGTAAAGAAGTAACTTAGTTCATCGAATAGTTAATAGCAACACACAGTGGTCTATATTCAGACTCACATACAGAGGCGTCTATCCTCCCCGAAGTCATTGGAGCAACTTCCCCTCCCCTCCCATCCCTCCTCTTCCCCCTTCCCCTTCCTTCCCCTATCCCCCCAATAATGATGGCACATACACTGACAGATCCCCTCCCTATTTTATGGATGGAGCATTTGCTCCAAGGTTTCTATGGTGTAGAGTGGGCATATTTTAACGGATTTGGACTACTGGGACAAAGTTGGCCACGACAATGCATTTTAGAGCATTTGCTGCTAAATAGAGCCTGTTTTAGCCACTTTACCTGGTACAAAACTACTGGAACAAATCTTAAAACTAATGGGACATTTGTCCCACTAGTTATATTGTTAAAATATGCACTGCTCACAGGTGTAGACCCCCTTCTCACATGCAGCTAAATCAGTCTGGTAAGAAATTATACTGGACTCCAGCAGTTTATCAGCGTGGGATAGCGCATATTATGACTGAGTAAATTATTAAAATTTAAAAAGTCTGATTTCCAACAATTTAGCATACGTATTCTTTACATTTTTACTCTCTAGCACATTAAATTTTCTAAACTAATAAATTTACATACCGTGATTACAGCTAGTTACATATTATTGTGCATCGCTGTATACGAGAACCAGAGCTGATACTTTTTTGTATTTTGTTATGTTCGACAGTGGTTGGCCAGAGTTCGGCTGCTGTTGGTGATCATCTCGGTGCCATTCGGATGAGGAACGCATCCATTGCTCTCTCCATCGCTGGCATCGTCATCGCAATCATCATCATCGTCGTTGTTGGTGCCGTTGTCGGCTCAGCTGTGAGAAATTCGCATTCTTCACCAGGTGTTTATTATTACCAACACAGAAGTTGCTACAATTACGACTTTGATTATTATTACATTTGCAATTATAAGTGATTAACCAGTAACTGAAAATGAGCGCCGTTTTCCAATCTGTTCTAAGGTGCGTCTTTTTTCAACTGATTGCTTTCAGATTAATAAAGTTACGTTGACTTTTTCCGATGTAAGGTGTCGCCGTGTCGGCCAAAATGTTTATTTCTATCAATATTCCGACAATCGTTAGTGTGAAACTAACTTCATTCTTCTTTCTTTTATTAATAACTTTCGTTTGTTGCTTTCGACTACTTGTGGACATTTCAAGATGTCTATTGTACAGAACTTATAAAGTTAACCAAGAGTTTGTCAAACTGATATCTTAATATGCGTTTTCTTAAATCTCTTTATACATGTGCATGACTTTTATGTAGGCCCTAGCGTCTGTTGCTAGAGCCTCTGAATGTGCTTATGGTTAGTCCTTCGTATTCCAACATTGTGTCTGTTGTAAGGATCTTCCCTAGCCAGGTCAAGTAAATGATCAATGGAGTTGGGAACTAACACCAGCTTGAGGTGATAACACCGATGCTACGCTTCGTTGGATAGCGGTTTCCTCGTAAATGAACTCAGACTGAGGTCCTCTTTCCAAAGTTCAAAGAAGCCGGATGTCAAAACCTTTGTACTAACTTTGCATCTGTGTAACTGAAGGTCGCAACTGTTCATGTTCTGATGGGCGCTATATAATTGCTCTGCAGTATAACTAAATAGCCTCATGTTAGGAATTCCAATCGGATCGCATGCAAATGACGCAACGACCATAATTTATCAATCAATCAATCAATCAATCAATCAAACATTTATATAGCGCCCCTTCAAGGAAGCTATTCAGAGGCGCTCCCAGCCCAACCCCGGCGAAAGAGAACAGTCTTTAGAGCAGAGAAGAAAGCGGTGGATGAATTTCGAGGAAGAGACCGCAGCTCAGGAGGAAGCCCGTTCCAAATTGTGGGTCCAGCCACGGAAAAAGCGCGCTGCTGCATAGTAGCGGTGAGGTCACCACGGGTGGTAGAGCGAAGAGAGCGGTGACCAGGTAGAACAGAGGCACGAGAACAGAGCTCACGCAGATAGAAGGGCGCACAGTCAAGCTGACATTTCCAGACAATTTATGTCAACTGTACATTTCATATTCGTTAAATTTCCAGTTGCGCTTCAGCCAACATGAATTAAACACAGGCGCATCAAAAAAGCTACACGCATCGCAGGCGTTTATTGGGTTTTTATAGAGAGCATGTGTTAGGCCTAGTGCGTCTCAAAACGCTGTGGGTGGGTGTCTGACAGATTTGAAAAGATAGGAAACAAATGCTGACTCATTTCTCAAGAGGTGTTAATCTAGATAAACTTGTATCGATGAGCGGACATTTGTTTACACGTATGCATGAACATTGCCATTCATGTGACATGAAATGCAGCGGAAAGACATCAAAATACATCACATCACAGTACACTGCAGTACATCGCATCACACCAGAGTACATGAGAACATGGCAGCACATCAGACTACAATACAACGCACCAGATACAACACATTACAGTTACATTACGTCGCATCATTACAGAACGTATGTGTCTCTCTCTCCCTCTGTGTCTCTCTCCCATTGTCTCTGATCTTTACACGCATTTCTACGGGCTATTCACCTCTTCCTCGTGCATAAGAAGACGGCTCCTTCAGACTGTCCTTTTATGATTGAATACAGATTATTCAGCATTCTTGATCATCTGCGCCATACGGCGGATGGATTAGATGGACTTCCGGCGTGGTTTCTCCACCTCGCAGCCCCGATCTACTCTTCAGTTCTCTCTCAGTCGGTCGGTGTCTGCCTTCCATGTACCTCTATAGTGGTCCAATTGATGCAATTATCCATCTTGTGGTCAAGGTTCGACAGCCGTTGCAGTTGTCGGACTACAGTTCTCTCTCTGTCATCCCAGTGTTATCAAGGGTGGTAGAACGTGAAACTGTCCATAACCACCTCTATCCCACCTTCATGGCTCCTCCGCTGTCATCGCTCCTCGCTGATAAATTCGCCTTTTGATCTATATACGGGATCGACGACCTCGGCCCTGATGGTCCTGCTCCAGCAGATATCGTCTATACTTACAGATAATGGCTACGCAATAATCTTATCTCTTGATTTTTCACGTGCGTTCGACACAGTTCGGCATTCTACTCTGGTTGGCAAACCCTCCGCCATTGACCTCCACGACCAAGTTTTCAACTGAATAATCAACTCTATTGCCTGCCGTCAGCATATTACCAGGATTGAGGGTCGAATTCTAAGCCAATGAGAATCAACGCAAGTATATTAGGCCTATCCAGGGATCTTGACTGGGTCCAGCGGTATATGATATCAGTGTCTCAGATATGCATCCAATCAAGTTTGAGAACAAAATCTTTAAGTATGAGGACGACATTCACCTGCTGTTTGGGTCGAAGGCTAGGGAAACACTCCCAGAAGAACTAGGCAACATTTCAACTTGGGCCATGCAAAAAACCTCAGTCCAACTGCAACAACGTTTCGTGAAATGCTTGTCGCGAGGAGATGTGTTGAGTAACCTTGTTGAAGGATGTGACCCGTGTTGACTCAATGCACATTTTCGGAGTCACCTTCATGTCATCAGCGCCCATGTCGATATCACTGAAACATGTTCCGGTTCTCCCATGCCCTGAGCATCCATGATATTTTTTTAATTTACTGATTTGGTTAATGCAAACTTACGATAAGATAATCTGGTGTGTGTGTGTGTGTGTGTGTGTGTGTGTGTGTGTGTGTGTGTGTGTGTGTGTGTGTGTGTGTGTGTGTGTGTGTGTGTGTGTGTGTGTGATACAATCAGCAACACAAACAGCTTTGTAAGCTAATAATTTAAAAAAATTGTAATTTGTGAAAACTATTTGCGGGAATGTGACGTAGTCCTGCGGGTATAGGGAGAAACCTGTGGGGATGTGGTGGGGTTGGAACAAACATGCGGGGATGGGGAGGTTTACTTCTTGCGGTACGGGTATTGGGATGAGATTGTCTTCCAGCGTCACTCTCTAATGCTGGCCTGTCCTGGCCTTATTGGCACGCAGATGTCTACATCCTCGTTTATGGGAGTACAAATCCTTCTGTTATCGTAATCGTAATCTCGAAATTTCTGCAACGCCCAAAAAAGCGAAGTCGCAGGAACCAGCTTATTCACAGGCGCTTAGTCAAAGCATAATCAATAAACGGGGATGAAATCGGGGAGGTGAAAATCGGTTCAGGTCCAAAAGGGTCAGGCAGACAGTCACACGGCTAAGGTGGGTGGAGTTTAGAGTTGAAACGGCGAGGGAGGCAAAGGGAAGAGGAGCAATCGGGGTAAACTGAGCTGGTGGTAACACATCAGCTGCTTTTATCGCCTATAAAGGCCACTATTTGACAGCCTAAGCTGCAGAGACCTACTTCCTGGTACGATCAGCGAGAGAGAAAACAGCTTTAAAACCTACAGTCTAAACTCGACACAGGTTAGTTGACGGCTTATTATATGAAAAGTTTGAATAGGTACGTATGCTTGGCTTCATTGTTGCTTTGAAGCCTTTTACTTAAATACGAAAAGTAAATAAATCAACATATTCTTATCGGCTTTCGGGTGTAAAGGCAAGAGAGTCATTTAAGCAGAAAAACAAGGAAAAGGCCTACGTAAGACGCCATGATAAACAACAAAACAAGCTCTAATAAATAAATAAATAAACAATTAATATATGAAATCAGCTACAATTGCCAACATTTCAACGAATGAAGTGCATCGAAGAAAAGTTATATAGCGCCTTAGGACATCTTCCAGAAGAACAGCAAATTGTCTGTTGTATATAGAATCGTATGTCACAATATGCGCCTGTAAACTATAATTGTTATACGTATTTCAACTGGAGAAAGGCCTCTAAACAACTTCTTAAACTAGAATCAAACCATTAAAATCCATGCCCAAACTGCGATGCCAAAGACACAACAATGGCTAAATAAAATTAATGTAGGCCTACCTCCAGACACTTTATAAGAATCTTTCATTTCAAGCGTTCTAAAACCGTAATTTAAAAATCGCGTCATTGGAAAAGAGTCGAAGATTTTTTGTAGAATGCGGTGCTACTCAAATGGCAGATGAGTTGTTAAGTTACGACTAAAGTATTATTTTAATGGATGAGAGGCTCTGGATTTATAAATGATAACCTGAAATGTTGCATTGATTTTCTGCTAATATTAGAATTTAGACTACCAACCACAAAATGGAAAACGAGCCTATGCAACGCGAAAAACAAAATGTCTCATCAGCGTCTTCGATGTTCCCTCCGTATTCAACGTATCCCGAATCAACATTTTCCGCACCACCTCCACCGTATTCAGACCCATCCCAATACCCTCCAACTTCTGGAATGCCTTACCCCCAATACTATCCAAACCCGAATCCAGATATGGGTTATCCTCATCCACATGCACCTCCTCCAGGAGGACAACCATATGATCCACAACCAGGAGTAGTCTATCTCGGACCAACAGGTTTCAACTATCAGGCTCCGCTGCCACATCAACACCAGCAGGAACAGGTAGTTGTGAATAATCAGCCAATGGGAGCGACACCTTATTACGTTGTTCGTGAACAACCTGTTTCTATGAACGGAGCAATTGCTCTGTCCTGCTTCGCCTTCTGGTGCTGCGGATGGCTGTTAGGAGGAATCGCATTCATTCTGGCCAGTAAGTAACAAAACAAATACTGTAACTTAGTTCATGCAATAAGCATGATTTATTCAGCTAGAGTTGATTGAAACAGCAGAGCAAGTGTTTATTCCATTAATGCTGTGGTTACTTTTTAGTCCTCTTTTGCTGTGCCGGTTTAGTTTTACTTGCGCTTCACGTAAACAATGAACTGTACCTTAACTTTATCTATCCAAACTAGATATCTTATTAACTTACATAATAACCGTTGTACGTCTGTCTGTCTGTCTGTCCGTCCCGTAACAAACACTATTGTGACGTCACTATACTGCCGCCTTGGCGACGGCTATTATAGGCCAGCAGACTAGCTGTATTGTATTGTATTGTATTCGGATATTTATAAAGCGCTTCTAGCGGGAGGGCCATTCAGAAGCGCTCCCAGTGCGATAGACCCCGAGAGAAAAAGCAAGTTTTAAGAAAGGTAAAAGAGGAAGAGACGCTACCTGAGAGAATAGAAGAACGAACAAACGGAGGAAGTCCATTCCAAAGAGCAGGGCCAATAGAAGCAAACGACCTAGATTGAGCCAGAGAAGTCCTGACACGGGGAACGAGGAGGTCCAAGCGGTCAGATGAACGAAGAGGACGAAGAGAAGCCGCAGAGTGAGGGCGATGAAATAAGTCACATAAATATTTTGGAGCGAAACCAAGCTGAGCCTTAGAGACAAGGATGAGGACCTTAAATTGGATGCGGGCAGAAAGCGGGAGCCAGTGGAGTTCTTCTGCCATAAAGGTGGTGATATGAGAGAATCGAGGAAGACGGGCAATTAATCTAGCAGCAGCATTGAGAACGGACTGAAGAGGAGCAAGACGGACTTTGGGAAGACCAATGAGGAGGGAATTGCAGTAGTCAAGTCTAGAGCAGACAAATGCATGGACAATTGAAGTGAAAATTGGAGATGACAGAGAGCGACGGATAGCTCTAAGGCGCCTTAGGTGAAAATAGGAAGTGCGAGTGAGTTTGGAAATGTGTTCAGTAAAGCTGTCTAGCTGTGTTACGCTGTCTTGACGACGGCTATAGGCTTATAATATGACGTCATAATATTATAACGGGGAAGTAAGCTTAATTGCTATCACTGCAATAATAATTGTTTTATATACCGTGATTTTTCACGGGTTACAGCTAGTTAACTTACATAATAACCGATGTACGTCTGTCTGTCTGTCCCGTAACAAACACTATTGTGACGTCACTATACTACCGCCTTGGCGACGGTTTCTTGACGACGGCGATCTTGACGACGGCTATAGGCCTATAATATGACGTCATAATATAACGGGGAAGTAAGCTTAATTGTTATCACTGTTTTATATACCGTGATTTTTCACGGGTTACAGCTAGTATACAAATACAATCGGAGAGGGGACGCTCGTCGTGCCATTTGCTCGTACTGCTACTAAGCAAAATCGGGCCTTTTTGGTGGTTGGTCCTGTGGTATGGAACGGGCTTCCTCTCGAGCTGCGTCTCCTCCATAAAACCCAACCTGAGTTTTTCTACTCTGCGCTAAAAATCACGGCGCCTCTGATTATTTTGTACTGCGAGAAAGTAAGTAAGTAAGAGGGGCGCTTTATCAAACAACATAATAACCGATGTACGTCTGTCTGTCTGTCCCGTAACAAACACTATTGTGACGTCACTATACTGCCGCCTTGGCGACGGCTGTCTTGACGACGATGGTCTTGACGACGGCGTTTAGAGCAATTATGACGGGGAAATACACTATTGAAGGAGGGTTATGACGTCATAATATAACGGGCTTATTCTCTAGAACGATAGAACTGTTAACCGTGATTTTTCACGGGTTACAGCTAGTAAATTCATAAATACAATAGAATACAATACACAGATCATCGTGTATCACTGCAGTCTGCTTCTTTTGATGTGCATAACAGTGGTTGGAATGAGTTCTGCTGCTGCTGGTGATACTCTTGGTGCCATTCAGATGAGGAAAGCATCCTATGGTCTCTCGATCGTTGGCATCGTCATCGGAATCATCATCATCATCTGCGTTGCTGCTGCTACCCGCTCAGCAAAAACATATGCGTACGATTATGACATGTGCTACGATGACCTCTATCGTACATATTACCTTTGCTAATATTGATTAACTAGTACCTTTAAATCAACGTCGTTTTGCAAGGTACCCAAGGCTGTGTATTTTTTCTAAGCTGATTGTTATTAGAATAATGATGTTACGTTAAACCTTTTCTGACTTAATGCGTCGGTCAAGATGTTTATTTCTATGAATATTCCGACCGACAATCGCCCTCTTGTCTTTGTTAAATAAATAGCTTTGCCTTCTGTTGCCTCAGACTACTTTTGGCCATTTGAAGAAGTCTAATGAGCAGAACTCATGACGTAAACAAGACGTATGTTTATAGAACTGATTTGTTAAATCTGTCTTTTACTTACGTTCGTGATAAGAATATACAATAACAAAGAATGAATTGATGGTTTCACCCATGTAGTCCTACATTTACGTTCGCGTTAGTAAGTGATACAATTACGTTTTGGAGGGATTTCCCTGCCAGGTAAGAAGCATAAGTGGAGTGGAAGAACTGACGTCAGAGTTCACTGACTCTATGTTTCATTGGAAGTAGGTTTCTTGAACAGCAGCTCAGTCTGAACTTCTCTTTCCAGAGTTCAGGGAAACTGGTTGCTAAGCAGTTTCTGCAAACTAAGCATCCATTTAAGTGGCACCTGTTTAGATCAGACAGATTAATTTAATGTTCAGAGGGGCGCTATACTAGTGTTCTACTGTATAACTGCATAGCCTCTGTTTATGAATTCCAATCGGATCGCATGCAAATGACGACAACGACCTTGATTTAAGTAAACTATATGTTTCATGTTCGTTATCTTTTCCACTTGCGCTCCAGTTAACATGAATTAAACACAAGCGCATCAAAGCTAGCTACACGCATCGCAGGCGTTTATTTTGCTTTTATAGAACGCATCTGTTAGGCCTAGTGCGTCTCAAAATCCTGTGGGTGTCTGACAGATTTGAAAAGATAGGAAACAAACACCGACTCATTTCTCAAGAGGTGTTAATCTAGATAAACTTGCATCCATGAGTGGACATTTGTATACACGTATGCATGAAAATAGCCATTCATGTGACATGAAATGCAGCGGAAAGGCATCGAAATACATCACAATACACTGCAGTACATCGCATCACACCAGAGTACATGAGTACATGACATCACATCAGACTGCAATACAACACACCAGATTACAACACATTACAGTATTATCGCATCATTGCAGAACGTAATCATGAATTCCCAACGTTGGAAGAGTAATGATATTTCTGGACAGACTGGACCTGCCTGTATCTCTGTGTGTGTCTCTCTCCCTCTGTCTCTCTCCCATTGTCTCTGATCTTTACGCGCATTCCTACGGGCTATTCACCTCTTCCTCGTGCATAAGCAGACGGCTCCTTCAGACTGTCCTTCTATGATTGAATACAGATTACTCAGCATTCTTAATCATCTGCGCCATACGGCACTGATGGTCCTGCTCCAGCAGAAATCGTCTATGCTTAAAGATAATGGCTACGTAACAATCTTATCTCTTGATTTTCCACGTACGTTCGGCACAGTTCGGCATTCTACTCTGGTTGACAATCTCTCCGCTCTTGACCTCCACGACCAAGTTTTCAACTGGATAATTAACTTTATTGCCTGCGTCAGCATATTACTAGGATTGAGGGTCGGATTTCTAGGCCAGTGAGAATCAAAGCAAGTATTGTCCAGGTATCTTGACTGGGTCCAGCGGTATATAGGCCTAATATCAATGCCTCGGATCGGCATCCAGTCAATTCTGAGAACAAAATCTTTAAGTATACGGACGACACTTACCTGTTGGTTGGGTCGAAGGCTAAGGCAACACTCCCAGAGGAACTAAGTAACATCACAAGTTGGGCCATGCGAAACAACCTCAGACTAAATACAACAAAGTCTCGTAAAATGCTTGTCGTGGGGAGGAGATGTGCTGAGTTACCTCCCGTGTTGAAGGATGTGGCCCTTGTTGACTCAATGCATATTCTCGGAGTCACCTTTCTTCGTGTCAGTGCAGGCCTGTTCCGGTTCTCTTCATGGCATACGCATCCTTCGAGCGCATGGGCTACCTGCCAAAGCGTTGCATTTGGTTGCAGAAGCTACTACATTAGCAAAGTTGCTATATGCCGCAGCCGTGCCCCATGGTGGGGCATTACGACTGCTGCGAACCGGAGAAAACTCGACCGGTTTCATTCCGAGACACAATATCTGGGTTACTTACCCTCTGGGAATGCAAGCGACCGAATTTCTTAAAATGTAATTGGAGTTCAACTAAAAGTGATATTTGGCCATTTCGTAATTTGCTGAAATCACACGTTAAATCATGCGGCGCTCAGACCTCGAACCAAAAGGTCGACCAGTTGCCTTCTTCTAAAAAGATCGTATCTTCTGTTGACAAGAATGCTTTAAAGCAGATGGAATACTGTGGTGGACTTGTGCGCCAAAGATAATTATACGGTCAGAATAACAATTTCACTTGCTAGAACTTTGGAACTGTATATTTCTGAAATAGTATTGCGTATTATTAATAATATACCTCAGCTCCAAGGTTTCGAAATACTCCAAACCCTAACGCGAAGCCAGTTTAATCCAATGGTATGATACCCTAAGATTCAGGATTAAAATCTTGCTCAAAACGAATATGACTTACAGTAGGCCTACTAATTAGCCTAAACAGTGTAAATTAAATTAAACCCGTATCCCAGACAATAACTGAAAAAAGCTAAAAACTTGCTCATACATAAATTTAATTTTATTGATTCTAACCATGAGATTTTTATTTACTGAAGCTGTTAACTAGTCAGAAATAGTCAGGACTTGGTTAATGCAAACTTTCGATAAGATTATCTTGTGTGTGTTTGATTAATACAATCAGCAATACAAACAGAGCTCGTTGTAAGCTAATAATTGTTTTTTTATATTTTGATTAGTGAAAACTTTTTGTGGGGAATGTGGTGTAGTCCTGCGGGGATGGGGCGGGATTGTGAAATACATGCGGGGATGGAGCGGGGATGGGGACAAACATGTGAGGATGGGGCGGGAATGGGGAGGGT
This sequence comes from Allolobophora icterica, assembly GCA_963556255.1. Classification (NCBI taxonomy): domain Eukaryota; kingdom Metazoa; phylum Annelida; class Clitellata; order Crassiclitellata; family Lumbricidae; genus Allolobophora; species Allolobophora icterica. The sequence continues at coordinate 53,680,712 of OY744612.1, forward strand.
TTACTTGTTGCGGGCGAGATAGGGACGGGATTGCTTTCCCGCGTCACTCTGTAGCAGGCAGATAGTCACGCGTCTAAGGTGGGTGGAGTTTAGTGTTGAAACTGCGAGAGAGGCAAAGGGAAGAGAAGCAATCGGGATAAACTGCACTGTTAGTGACGCATCCGTTCATGGCATATGAAGTCCACGATTTAACAGCCTAATCTGTAGAGACCTACTTCCTGGTCTGATCAGCGAGAAAAACCAGCTTTAAAACCTACAGTCTAAACTCGACACAACGTAGGCAAAGGCTTATTTAAGAAAAGTGTGAACAGGTACGTTTGCTTGGTTTCGTTTTGCTTTGTCTTTTACTTAAATACCAAAAGTAAATAAATCACATTCTTATGAGCTCTAGGATTTAAAGGCAAGAGAGTCATTTAAGCAGAAAATAAGGAACACTTAAGACATCATGATAAACAACAAAACAAGCCCTAATAAAAAAATAAATAAACAATTAGAAAGTGAAATCAGCTACAATTGCCGATATTTCAACAGATGAAGGGTATTGAAAAAACATTATACGGCGCCTTTCTACGCATTTTCCAAAAGCACTGGAGATACTTTCATTGTATATAGAAACGTATGTCAAAACATGCGCAGACCTGTAAACTATAATTGTTGCGTGTATTACAACAGGAGAAAGGCTTTTAAACAACTCAGTTTTACACTAGAATCAAACCATTATCACCAATGCCCAAAGTACAATGCCTAAGGCACAACAATAGTTAAATAAAAGTAACGCACCTTGAGATATTTTATATGAATCTTATGTATCAAGCGTTCTACAATGTCAACTGAAATATTGCCTCATTGGAAACCTAGAAGAATTTTGTCGCATGCGTTGGTATTCAACTAGCAGGTGAGTTTTTAAGTTACTAATAATATATTATGTAGTGGATGAGAGGCCCTGCATTTACACATATCAGTCGAGATTCATTAACCTAAAAAGTTGTATTGATTTTCTGCTATTATTCGACTTTTTAGATAAAACCGAAAGGAAAATGGAGACTGAATACGAGAATCAAAATGTCTCATCAGCTCTTTCGATGTTCCCTCCGAATTCAAATTCTCCCGAATCAACATCTTCTGCCCCACCACCACCGTATTCAAACCCATCCCAATACCCTCCAAATTCTGGAATGCCTTACCCCCAACACTATCCACCCCCATATCCAGCGACGGGATACACTCAACTATATGCACCTCCTTCAGAAGGAAAACCATATTATCCACAACAAGGAGTAGTCTATTTCGGACCTTCAGGTCCCAACTATCATTCTCCGCAGTCACAACAACACCAGCAGCAACAGATGGGTGTGACAAATCAGCCAACTGGAGTGACACCTGTTTACACTGTTCGTGGACAGCGTGTTTCTATGAGCGGAGCAATTGTTCTTTCCTGCTTCGTCTTCTGGTGCTGCGGATGGTTGTGTGGAGGAATCGCATTCATTCTGGCCAGTAAGTAACAAAACAATACTATAACTTAGTTCTTGCAAAAATCATGATTTATTCAGCTAAAGTTGATTGAAACAGCTGAACAAGTGTTTTATACATTGATGCTCTGATTACTTTTTGATCCTCTTTTCGCGGTGCCTGAATTTTTTTACTTGCTCTTCACCTAAAGGATGAACTTTATTTTAAATGTATCTATCCAAAGTAGATATTTTATATACAAACTGTTCTAATAATATAGACAATATTGTCGTCGTTATTGATTTATGTGTTAGAGTAACCTTTACTGAACAATCATACACGGAAAGAAAGAGAAGGTGACGAAGAATGAAAAAAAAACTGATGATAAAGAAGATGGTGGTGTTGAAATTGTAAACGATATTGATAATGATTGTGATTAATAAAAGCAAGAACTTGCTGATGATTTTGGACTTGGAGAAGATAAGTAAGTAAGTAAGTAAGTATATTCTTTATTACACCACCAGCAAAGGCACAATGGGACAGAAGATAGAAACATTGATTGTAAAACATTGAAGTAATAATAAATCGAAATAAAAATTATAAAATAAGTAAATAAAAAAGCAAACATGGAGGACAGGAAGGAAGTTGGTGATGAAGAAGAATAGTAACTCAAAATTGCGAAAGCAGACATATTAGGGCTCAGTGTGCCCTCTATTCTGCAACAATATGAAACTGAATATCTGAATTGACAGACCAGTGCTCTAAACATCACAGCGCCTCTGATTATATTGTACTGAGAGAGGCACTTTATAAATTCATAAATACAATACAATAGAATGCAACACCGTGTATCGCTAAAGGAGGAACAGAGCTAATACAGTCTGTTTCTTTTGATGTGCTTGACAGTGGTTGGTCAGAGTTCTGCTGCTGCTGGTGATACTCTTGGTGCCATTCAGATGAGGGACGCATCCTATCGTCTCTCGATCATTGGCATCTTCATCGGAATCATCATCATCATCTGCGTTGCTGCTGCTACCCGCTCAGCAACAAGAAATGCTTACTACCAGAATTCTTCACAAGATGGTTCTTATTACCATTATAAAATATGCTACAATTACTACTCGTATACATATTACCTTTGCCTGTATTGATTAACCAGTAAGTGAAAATCAATGTGGCGCTGCAATGTACCCAAAGCTGTGTCATTTTTTTAAACTGATTGTTATTGGAATAATGATGCTACGTTAAACCTTTTCCTACTTAACGCGTCGTTCAAGATGTTTATTTCTATGAATATTCCGAACGACAATCTCCCTCTTGTCTTTCTTTCATAAATAACTTTGCCTTCTGTTGCCTCAGGCTAGTTGTGGGCACTTGCAGAAGTTTTACATGCACAACTCATGACGTAAACAAGACTTGTGTTTATAGAACAAGAAATCTGTCTTTCTCTTACGTCCTTCATAGGAATGTACAAATACAATAACAAAGAATGCACTGATGGTTTGACCTATGTAGTCTTACATATACGTTTGTTCAAGTAATACAATTACGTTTTCGAAACTTTTCCCAGTCAGGCAAAAGCATAAGCGGAGTGGGGGAGCTGACACCAGCTTTCGGTAATATGGTGATTAGAAGTATGTTTCATTGGTAGTAAGTAGTTTTCTTTGAACAGGAACTCAATCTGATCTTCTCTTTCCAGAGTTCAGATAAAATGGCTGCTAAGAAGTTTCCCGCAAACTACATGTATGCATCTAATTAAGTCGCCTCTGTTCAGTTCAGACAGATAGGCTATCCATTAATTTAGTGTTCTGGTGGGCGCTATATAATTGCTCTGCAGTATAAGTAAATAGCCCCATGGTAGGAATTCCAATCGGATCGCATGCAAATGATGACAACGACCATAATTTATGCCAACTGTACATTTCTTATTCGTTATCTTTTCCGACTGCGCTCCAGTTAAGACGAATTGAATAAACACAGGCGCGTTAAAAGCTCCACACATCGCGTACATCCATTAGGCTTTTATGGAGCGTTTCTGGCTGACTGACAGATCCTGCTCCATGTTGTTACAACTTATTCAAACCATCTTAAACTGCTTTTTCCATCTCTGGGGAGAGTGTGTTTTCTTTTGCACGACCTAATCTGCTTCTAAGACTTAGAAGACACGGTGCATTGGTTTCCCAGTCGCGAACTAATCTGCTTTTAAAACGCACCTCTTTAGATCTGCTTGATTACCAGGATTAACGTCTATGGTAGGTTCCAATAGGCGCTTCATAAATAGTCATATACATACATACATGAATCCAATCTGTATTGTTTGGGAGAATCAAGAATTTTTGCTTACGAGCCTTAAGTTCAAAGTTCGTTGAGTCTTTAAAAAGAGATTATCAGGCTGTCAGAGTGTTTGGACATGTATATTTTCATTAGGTCTACATAATTATAGAAGTTGTTTAAGTTGATTGTGTAGTTAAGGGCCAGGGTGGACACTAAGCAAACGCTTCATGGCCGCTTTCGTCGTTCAGGTGCTCTGACTGAACATTTAGCACTTTCATCGGAAAACTATTGTGCTCCTAATTGTGCCAACAATGAAAACGGAGGGACGCTGTGTTCTTCGCTATGTCAATGTAACATAATCATCTAAAGCTGGCGTTTAATTACTATGTCGAGCAACTGTGTTTAATATGTTTGAGCTGTGACATAATTATGTGTAAGTCTATGCATATACGTGCGTCTCCTGTCTTGATTTGACATTCTAGAATTCACAAGAAATGACTGGCATAAAACATCAAATTGGCCTTTTTCTGTTTCCTTGTCATGATAAGTTTACACATTAGCAGTTGATAGTTTATTTTAAAAAGGGGAGTTTGTCAATTGCTAGGGCCTACGACACAAGCTCTTAAAATATCGAATTGAGAAAGGCTGACATTGCTCAAATTGGGTAAGATTACAACACCACAAAGAACACAAGAACCCCGAAGCTTGTTCATTGTCTCAAATGGCTTCAATGGCCTTGCTGGTGTACCTATTGATACGAATCGACCGATATCAATGTCACAACTTGCCAACTAGAGTATGGAGTAGGTAGGTAGGTAGGTAGGTAGATAGATAGATAGATAGATAGATAGATAGATAGATAGATAGATAGATAGATAGATAGATAGATAGATAGATAGATAGATAGATAGATAGATAGATAGATAGATAGATAGATAGATAGATAGATAGATAGATAGATAGATAGATAGATAGATAGATAGATAGATAGATAGATAGATAGATAGATAGATAGATAGATAGATAGATAGATAGATAGATAGATAGATAGATAGATAGATAGATAGATAGATAGATAGATAGATAGATAGATAGATAGATAGATAGATAGATAGATAGATAGATAGATAGATAGATAGATAGATAGATAGATAGATAGATAGATAGATAGATAGATAGATAGATAGATAGATAGATAGATAGATAGATAGATAGATAGATAGATAGATAGATAGATAGAGATGGAGATAGACAGATGGACAGACAGACAGACAGACAGACAGATAGATAGATAGACAGACAGACAGAGACAGCTAAAAAGAGAGACAGGAGAGAGACAGAGAGACAGAGACAGACAGAGACAGAGAAAGAGAGACAGACAGACAGAGATCGACAGACAGAGCGAGAAAGAGAGGCAGACACAGATAGAGGGAACAAGTGATAAGAGGCTCACTGGCTTCACTGGATTCTTTGCCCATGTATGCAAACAATAAGTAGCATAATTATGGCTTTGCCCATGACCACGACTGAAATAGTTCTAAATTGACTTAAATCGCACAATTTTTAATAATATTGCAGAGGATACTTTTTGAAGGGGTATGGTTTCGTACGACTCATGGGCAGGGCCCCTAGGCAGAGCAGTCACGGGCCCCTAGGCAGAGCAGTCGTGGGCCCCTAGGTAGAACAGTCACGGGCCCATAGGCAGAGCAGTTACGGGCCTCTAAACTGTCTTTAGGCTTTATATAAATATAATTTCGTGCGGATGTACGAAAAAATTGTAAAAATAGAAACTGAAATAATAAAAGTGCGTGTACGACCATACAATATTATATTTAGGCCTATAAAATTATACAATAATACAACTATGATTTTATTGAGATGCTTGAAGTTTTAAACTGATTGTAGCTAAGCGTCAGATGATATATTTAAAAAGGCATAAATCATAAACATTATATAACTTATTATAATATTTTTCATAAGTTGATTGCGGGCCCGGCCCGGGCCCCTAAAACGTCGCCGGGCCCCTGGGCATTTGCCCCCTTCCCCCCTCTCTCGGCGGGCCTGTAACTTATGCCTATTTAATAGAAACTAGTGAACCTGTTATTGTCCATATTATGTTTAAGCTTTATTAATGAGCGTGTATTGATATCGTGGTTGATTAATTTGCTGATTGAATTAATAAAATTGTTTTCGTCCTTCGTAGTCTTATAGCATTAATTTTTTTTGATTTCATGTTTCTTTGACATCGTTTTGAGTCTGTTTTAAACATCTTTAGTAGCCTATCTTAAAATGTTTAACCCCACCTTTCGCAGTATGAGTGGAATTCTATCTACAGTTGGGTAGATAGTTAGGCCTATGTCAGATGTGGGTTACCCGAACCCTATGCACCTCTTCGAAGTGGACAACTATAATTATCCAAAACCGAAATTCGTTGATGGTGGTCAGGCCCGGCTCAAGACATTTGGCGGCCCTAGGCAAACCGGCAAATCGGCGGCCCTAGGCAAACCGACAAACAGGCGGCCCTAGGCAGTGATGGGCACTAAACTATTTTTTTTTGTTAAACTAAAACTTTTTTCCAACTAAAAAAATAGTTTAACTAAAGTTGGTAACTGATTTTGGAAATTAGTTAACTAAACTAAAAAAAGTAGTAAAACTTTTTCCAACTTTTTTCCAACTTTTTACGACAAACATTTTCACAATAAAAGACGTTAAGTGAACTGTAATAATGCAAAGAGTCAATGACAATTTCACCTTCAAACAATGCAATGTGTACTGTTCTGGCATACAGTTACATGTGTACTGTAAGTATAGTGTATGAATTTGAAAACACAGGCTGTTTATGCTAAAACCATGCAGTGTTCAAATGTTTTTTTGCTGACAGTGTTCAATGTTCACTATGGAAAAATAGTTGCATATTGCTGATTTTTTAAGTTAAACTATTTAGTTAGCAACTAAAAATTTTTAGTTAAACTATGGTTTTAACTAAACTATTTTTTTAGTTAAACTTCTTCCTTAACTAAAAAATGTTAGTTAAACTAAAAGTTAGCAACTTTTTAGTTAACTATTGCCCATCACTGGCCCTAGGCAAACCGTCCGAAATTTTTACATTTTCGTCATGGTAATTTCGATTTCGTCCATCTTTTTTGGAATTTCATCTTCAACAAAAGTTGAAGACCTCACAAATGAATGTCGTTACCTTTTTTTAGCAATTCACGGTTACACCCGCGCGATTTATTACACCACCACTATAAACCAACACTATAATACTTCCATCTACCGAATCATAATTAAATTAAATTTAAAAAAATGGGAAATTGGTGGCCCCTAAAAATTGGCGGCCCTAGGAAGTTGCCTCGTTTGCCTACAGGACGAAACAGGCCTGATGGTCAGTGAGTAATCTAGACGTCTTTGGGGGGGGGGGAAAGTTCCCCCCCAGGATTGATGTTTCCCCCCCCCAGAGGCGAGGAATATTACAATGTAGAGACCATCAGGGGAGGAAAAATCCCCCCCCAGGATCGATGTGGATACATGGTTTTCCCCCCCCCCAGAGAGATGGATTCCTAAAAAAAGGTCATCAACTTTTTTTTGACAGAGGAAAAAAGTAAAAAATTGGGTGAAGGACTAAAAAAAAAAAAAAAGGTCATCAACTTTTTTCGAAGATGAAAAATGGAAAAATTTGAGAAAAGTGTGAAACTTTTTAAAGATGGAAGACAAAATTTTGTGTCAATTGTTTGCTCCCCCCAGAAACCTGGTTTCCCCTCCCAGACGAGGGGGACTAGATTAAACACTGCCTGATGGTGATGAAGTGGTCGCCAGCTAACAAACTCCGCTGCCACAGTAGGCCTACCTTGCACACCAACGAAGAATACCTCCGATTATATAAACTTCAATATTTTTTAAATTCCTGAGCAAAATCTGCATTTCGATAAAATACTCCAGCGAAATGGCAGACGCAGAAGTTTTGTTTAGCTGGCTCCTTCAAGGCTTCACGATGTAAATATGACTTTTTGGCTGCCTATCCTTTCACCCTGAGCCTAGTGTGTTAAAGCCAATTATTTTATATACTTATGTTGACTATCATAGCTTTGCTTATCCTTTCCTGTGTCTGCCCGACTCATACAGAACTGTCTGTTCATTTCGGATGAGTTTTTCTCATCTCTTTCAAACTGCATGACCACCGTGGTCTGCCTTCTGTTCTACAGGATTTTTATACCTTGCTGCTCCAATGGATCATCATTTGTTATTGCAATCTCACTCAAGTGACCGCGGATTGATATCTTTGGGCATTATGACTTGGGAGTTATAGAAGTGGTTGTATGGGTTACCCTCAACGCTGTAGATTTTATATTCGTGAACTTTCACCGCTGTGCTGCAGCTAAAATGAACTATACACAGACAATTCAATAGCTACATGCATAGCGTCCACTGGTTTTGAAAAGCAACATGCAGTATTCCCCAACGCTCGGCTTTGATATATTGTAGATAAGAGATTAACAGTTTCATGCATGGTTAAGCGACCTGTTGGGCATTACCACTGCGCTGTGTCATCGTTTCGTCACCGACACAAAGAACTAAGCATACTACTTCCTTCTTAATGTAACCAGTTTAGACTGGTTTCTGAAGCTCTGACGCGAGTGTATTGGAAGGGTGTGACGCTCACAGAGTCTGCTCTAATAATAATAATAATAATAATAATAATAATAATAACAATAATAATAATAATAATAATAATAATAATAATAATAATAATAATAATAATAATAATAATAATAACAATAATAATAATAATAATAATAATAATAATAATAATAATAATAATAATAATTATCAGCACATGGGGGACGAGAACCTCTAACTTGATATAGTTTCTTAGAGCCTGAGGGATCCTTGCTACCTCGGGCGATAAAAAAAAAAATAATAATAATAATAATAATAATAATAATAATAATAATAATGACAGATGCAGAACCACCAACAGGAACAGCAACTCATAATAATAATAATAATAATAATAATAATAATAATAATAATAATAATAATAATAATAATAATAATAATAATAATATCTTATCATAATAATAATATCAATGAAAAGTGACATATACTAATAATAATAATAATAATAATAATAATAATAATAATAATAATAATAATAATAATAATAATAATAATCCTTTTCTTTATTAATTCAAACCGGCAAACGCAGTAAGATTACATTGAGACATGAAAGTACAATTATCAATATCTTAACTAAACACACGTTATGGCAGCCATGCAAGGCGCCCGCCCGAAGGGGTTGCGGGAATCGAACCGCGCACTGCTGCTCTCCTGGCCATGAGTGTTAGGCCCTACCATTACTCTATCCTCTCTCCCCTTTCAGACATTCTAGGTAAGGCGCCATATTAACGTGTAGCTGTACACGAATCAGTGTTTTGGTTTGAAAGAACCCAGACACTAATGATAAAAAATGCTTTATTGCATTGCAACGAGATCTAGCGCTACATCAATATGCAGTTATTACCATATCCGAACACTTCTGTTCATGGAATATTTTTACGTGCATAAATGTTGTTTGGTTGCAATTACTTAGGCAATGAAAAGGGGAACGCGTTCATTTTGACTTCTGAGATCCTGACAACCTGACACCTCCTTTTGACAACCCTTATGACAACCCATCTGACTCGACGCAGCGCTAGTGAATAAGCTGGAACCATGGGCTTAGCTTTCGAGTGGCTCTTTAGAAATGTGGAGTTGGCCTCTGTGGTGGTTTTCCCCGTTGAAAACTAATGCCAGCCTTTCATTCTTGTGCTGAGCGAATATAAGTGGCTTGCAGTGCTGTGACAAAAAGTGACATGAATGTAATTGTGTGTGTGTGTGTGTGTTTGTGTGTGTGTGTGTTTGTGTGTGTGTGTGTGTGTGCGTGTGTGTGTGTGTGTGTGTTTGTGTGTGTGTGTGTGTGTGCGTGTGTGTGTAGGTGTGTGTTTGTGTGTGTGTGTGTGTGTGTGTGTGTGTGTGTGTGTGTGTGTGTGTGTGTGTGTGTGTGTGTGTGTGTGTGTGTGTGTGTGTGTGTGTGTGTGTGTGTGTGTGTGTGTGTGTGTGTGTGTGTGTGTGTGTGTGTGTGTGTGTGTGTGTGTGTGTGTGTGTGTGTGTGTGTGTGTGTGTGTGTGTGTGTGTGTGTGTGTGTGTGTGTGTGTGTGTGTGTGTGTGTGTGTGTGTGTGTGTGTGTGTGTGTGTGTGTGTGTGTGTGTGTGTGTGTGTGTGTGTGTGTGTGTGTGTGTGTGTGTGTGCGTGTGTGTGTGGTTTCATACATATCCCTGCGTCTCCTGTCTATTGTCTGCATGCATCCTACTTTTTTTCTACGTGATACTGGTAGCTCTTTCTCAACTCATGTCTACCTTGATGAACATTCATGACAGTCGTCTATTGTCAGCTGCTATGAGGAAGAAACATGAGGTGCAGTTAACTGTGCAGGTAACACGGGCGTTTTCAGTCGATGTCGAGAGGTGGCACTGGTCTGCCTCATTTTGCGCAGAAGAGTTGTAATAGTTAAATCTCGAAAACCTATAAGCTAAAACGTTTGATTTAAGACTTGGGTGAGTAAAACATGACTCGTTAAAGCATAAAAGAAGAGAATGCAAAGTCCAATTGCTTGAAACGAAATCAAATCAGAGAAGACTTGCGAATAGTAACACAGCTGCAATTTAGCAACAGTAATCAAGTCTAAATGTTAGATTATTTGATCTAAAAATAGTTGTATTGTCATATAAATGCAATTAGTAATGTTCAACGCTATGACAGCCCTAGAAAGTTTAATCCATTTGCCTTGTCGCGACCCAAAGAGATTGTTTAATGCTTTATCAGAAATATTACTATAATATCGCAGTTTCAAAAAGCATAAAGTTTCGCCCTGTATTAAAATAATTATTTTTGCAAGAAACTTTTGATCTAATAAACTTTCACAAGAAATTGATATATTCTCTTGCATTCGACATTTGTCATCCAGTCACAGCCTTCTATATTCGTTTTTCTGCCTTTTGATAAAACATTTTCTAAATGCAAAGCTGCTGTCCATAGCTTGGATGGAACCCGAGTTTAACGACATCTTATAGCAACAAAGGCTGTTGACGTCGACAGAAATTAGTTTGGCGTAGTACAGCTAAACCATAGCTTCAACATGACACCTTTACTAAATAATCGAACTGGCAAGATTGGTAGCGACTTGAAGATTTTCTCCATTAATTGTTCAGCTACGGCATTGCGGAACAGCGCTTCTATTGTAATAACAATGTACCTACGTCTAAATCAATTCAAATTCAACTTGAGCGTTGCTAGTTTAGTTTGCGTGATCACTGGCTGCACAGATTGTAATGTAATTTGAGGTTATGCAGTAAAACATTTCATTGCGTCTTTCAGGCACCTTCCGAAGAGGGTTGCTCTCATGGTTGTCTAAATAATGTAGACAAAAGTGCGACTTAAGAAGGAAAGCTGAAAATGTGTACTCAGCTGAATCGATTGAAATAGGACGGATGTTTAAAGAAGATTACTCCAAGGGGAAGAAGGTCCAATGAACGTGAACGTAGGGTGCTCTTGCATCGATGTTCTGAAGCGAGGATCAAGCAATTCTCCACGGGCATTGAAGCGTAATGATCGGGGACCAGACTCACTCGTGGCTATAACACAAAGCTCCTTTATGTAGTCGCGATTGTAATTGCAATTAATGACTTCTATCGCGCCCGGGTCTAATGCACAAAGCCTCAACCGTTGGCACACCAAACCCAAGCCACGATCAGGTCAATATCCAGAAGATCAGTCCACTAAGACTTAGAGACAGCCTATGGTGGATAAGCCATCTCTAAAGCTCTCATCAATATTTCAATCAATCAATATATCACAACGAACCAATCATACGAACAATCATCTGTCTTGTTTGGTTTCTCAGTTGAAAGAACAAGGACTTCTGATGAGCATAATTTACCTCCATTCATTCCATCGTTTTAGGTACACAGGCTATCGATCTGAAAATGGAGAATGAGTCGGATAGGCCTACTCCCAACAATGAGAATAACGACGTCTCGTCAACTCAGTCGATATCTCCTTCTGATTCAAATGCACCCCCCGAAGACACACCATGTGACCCACCTCCACCCTATTCAAACCCCTCTCTAGATCCTCCCACTGCTGGAATGCCTTTTCCGCAAAACTACCCTCATGAAATGCCAGGTATAGACTGTCCTCCAGAAGGACAGCACTCTCATCCTCAACCAGGATTCGTTAATCCTGGTCCAGAGGCCCAGAATGACGAAACTCCACAGCACCAACAGCACCAACAACAGCAGCAGCAACGACGGCAACAACTGGTGATAGTTGTGAATATTCAGGACGCGCCAGGTACAACTGTTGCTGGTACAGAACCCGTTTCTATGAAAGGAGCCTTTATTTTGGCCTGCTTCGTCACCTGGCTCTGCGCACCGAAATGCGGAATATGGGCTTTCAGATATGCTTGTAAGTATGCAGTAAAATGTGACTGATAATAAATATATGTTGCAAAGCATTCACTGTCTGATGAAACTCGCAACGACTGGTAAATGCGATTTAACACTTTAATGAAGAGAGTATACTAAAAGTCACTGTGAAACCAAACCAGCTCGTCGATTGGGGGTGGGGGCCATAGAGTAGTGGTAACATCACTGGCGTGAAGAGCAGTAGGTAGCGGGATCGCTTCCCGCAACCTTCTCAAAGTCCACTCAGCCTATCATTCGTGAAAATGAGATGTCTGACGTGATGGGCGCCTTGTATGGCTGCCGTATACAGTTTAAAAATTCGACTCCTGTAATAACTTGTGATCATCCGTTCATACTCATTTGTAATCATACTGTGTAATTGTCAGTTTGAAAATATTAAACGAAGATTATTATTATTATTATTATTATTATTATTATTATTATTATTATTATTATTATTATTATTATTATTATTATTATTATTATTATTATTATTATTATTATTATTATTATTATTGTTATTATTATTTAGTGTTAAAAATTTACAGTCGTTTCTCTTTCAAGAACAACCGAAGTGGTTTAAATGAACCTTGTTCTTTCTTAGGTATGACATTTCCTCCAAGTTCATGTACTTCAAAGTGCGGTAAAGCAGTTGGATTTAATAAAGAATATACCTACTTACTGTAGCCAATTGTTGCTCATTCCACGGAAACACTCAAATCAATTTGGATTTGTGTCTCATCTAATTCTGTGTCTTTAAGGTTTGAATCCAGTAGACGTTATCAAGCGATGAAAGCTTTAGGGCAGTTCTTGCGTTGTTGTTTCCCCTGCGTCTAAATCATTTGAAGCCTAGGAGTAAACTGTGTTGTTGCTATATATGAACAATTATTGTCCTCCATTGCTACACAAAGGAACAGTTATTTGGTAAGACTGACATTAACTGCTGCATCTGCAAAAAAATAGGAGATTGTATCTCCTTTTGTGCTTTACATAATCCACTTTTACTGGAAACACGATTTAAATTTACAGATATTAAGGAACTGGTTGCGGTATGACAAAAAGTTTACTCAATAAAAGAATATACATATATTATACTTATACATACATACATACACACATAGATACACACATACATACACACATAAATAAACATACACACATACACATACATTCACACATACATACATGCACACTTACAAACATACATACATACATACACATATACATACGCACATAAACACATGTGTAGACACATACGTAAAACATACACACACAAACACACATATGTACACATATACATGCACACAAACACACACATACAAACACACATACATACATATATGCACACATACATACACACATATACATACATACATACATACACATACATGCACGCATACACATATACATACGCACATACATACATGCAAAAACACATACGTACATGCTCATATACATACATGCATACATACACTCACACATATACACAAACACACATGCATACGCACTCAAATGCACACGCACATAGATACATACATGCATGCATAAACGCATACACACATGCATACACACACCATACATGACATGCCCACATACACATTTATTCCCACATACATACATACATATATACATACATACATACATACATAAGCACATACATATTATAGGCAAAAATACATACATGCATACACACATGCTCACATGCATACACATATACATACAAGATATTTATGTGACTTAATTCATCGCCCTCACTCTGGTGCTTCTCTTCGTCCTCTTCGTTCATCTGACCGTTTTGACCTCCTCGTTCCCCGTGTCAGGACTTCTCTGGCTCAATCTAGGTCTTTTGCTTCCATTGGCCCTGATCTTTGGAATGAGCTTCCTCCGTTCGTTCGTTCTTCTATTCTCTCAGGTAACGTCTCTTCTCTTTTGCCTTTCTTAAAACTTGCTTTTTCTCTCGGGGTCTCTCGCACTGGGAGCGCTTCTGAATGGCGCTCCCGCTAGAAGTGCTTTATAAATATCCGAATACAATAGAATACAATACAATGCATATATACACAATCAATATTGCGCACCACTAAATGAAGACTAGGCTAATTCGTTTGTCTTTGTTGGTATGTTTTTCAGGTGCTGGTTGGCATTTGGCTGGTGAAGGTAAGACTTTGGACGCCATTACAATGAGGAAGTCATCCTATGTATGCTCGATCGTTGGCATCATCTTTGGAATCATTACCATAGTTGTTCTTGCATGCGTCTTCACATTAGTAAAATCATCACCTAGTTCCCACCGTTGCTACAGTAGTTACTACGGTTACTTCTATACTACTGGTCCCTGCTAACTGGAGGGCGAAGATCAAGATTGAACATCTGACATTCTTGTTTATTTCTGGCGTTTACTTTATCTGCTTGAGCTGTATAAATTGCTGATCGTAAACATAATCTACATGAATGTTCATCAGCTTATACAAGCGAGAGACTTCGTATCAGAGGGGTTGCCCATAGATACCCAGAGATGCTCGGAGACAGGGTGATCATTGATAGTCGAGGTGAAGATCACTCAACAGAATGAAAAACCCTATGAAGGCATAAACATTTCTAGGAAACGGTTGATAGTGTGGTCTGGGGTTTGATCATTGATGCTGCAGCCTTTGGTGATCAGTGAAGACACTTTCCACTATCGAATGTCAAGGAAATATATTTGTGTTTGATTTCTCAAGAGTTTGAGTGAAGCTTCTGAAACTGATTGCCAATGTCAATATTTGAATAAGGTCATCCGGCAGAATAATATAATTATTAGTTATAATCAGCAGGATAATTGAAAATAGTGAAACACCAAATGCTAATGTTTATATAAATTTCATTAAAATTATCAATTACTATTGTCTGAAGTTGAAATTTAGGACTAGAAGCAAGTTTTACATCTGGCATTTTACTTGCGCTGGGCAAAGATAGTCTGGCCTTGACCAAGCGACCAAGTCTTCTCCGTTATCCGTTCTTCCACCATCATTGCAGCCTGTTCTCCATACTCCTCCTCAGGTTCCCCTATCTATCACCCCCGGGCTTTCCACTCAAAATTGAAGTCTCACCTTTTCAAGTACTCCTACCCTGACTCATCTGATCCTCCACCTTCCAATTATTCTCGCCCAAACGACACCCGTCTTGACAGCTGCTCTGCCTCTCTTGATCTGGCCCCCTGGAAATCGAACTCGGAACTCTTTAGGACTACTCTTTGGAAAATCCCCTCTGATTTGATTTGGCCTTCTGGAAACCGGACTCGGACTTCTCTTGGATTACTCTCTAGAAAGACCCTCTGATTTGACGTAGCGCTCGTGAATAGGCTGGTGCCCTGCGCTTGGCCTTCGAGTGGCGCTTTACGATTACGACGTTGATTCATTTTTTCAGTTCCGAAAATAATTCCCAATTCAGTTTTAACTGACTTACCTCGAGAAATAAAAAACTGTTTGAAGTAAAACAAGGGTGAAGCGTAAGTCTAACAATGCAGCATAATAATTATAGGCTATCGTAGAGAGCTGCTTCTGAATAGGCAATATCGAAGAGGCGGTATATAAATTAGCAGTATAAAATAAATGAATTAACACAAATAAAATACCTGATAATTGGAATTCATTCGAGTCGGTTAGCAATGTGACAATTTTATGTTGAAAACAATCCCGTATTTTCTGGACCTTCAGCGACACTGGCATATCTGCATTGTCTGACTTAGGGCTACGTTTCACTCCTTGTTTTACTTCAACAGACTATGTGTCTGGATTACGTGCGATTTTACTCAACTTTATCTTAACTTAAGCGCTACAAGAAGTATAATGATTTTAGTTCTGAAAATAATTCTTAATTTCGTTCATAATTTTACTTCGGCAAATAATTCATGATTCAATTCCTATTCTCGTTTTTGCTGCTGAAAAATCCTACTTTTACTTCTAATTTTCATTAACGAAATCGTTTCTTTTTACTTCTAATATCAGTTTTCGTTAACGAATATATCAAAACCACATTTAACACTTCAACGATGAGCTGCGTTGGTTTCCCAGTCGCTTTTAGTACACTCTAGTTATCCATACATTTTAGTACACGCTCGTCGTTAAAGCGTTAAAGTGTTAAAGCGTTAAAGTGTTAAAGCGTTAACGTGTTAACGTAGATGAATTCGATTATAAGGGTATTCGACACACGCGCCCTGTCCGATTGTTGAATAGCTTGTGTAGTGTTTAGTCTTCAAGCAGAAAGCCTTTCAATCTTTATTGGCATTGATTTGACAATTCACATAGTAGCATCAGGTAGCAGATAACTCATCAAAAGTACTCATTTAGTATTTCGACGGAATTCTTGTTGAAAAGTCATGGCCGAATAGTTAGAGCGCTCGATCTGTAACGCGGAGAGTATAGGATTCGAACCTCGCCTGAGACAGTTACTGTGTAGGGAACTTGAGACTCAAGTCCTTCACTCACAATAATATTGTTCATCGCCATCGATATTCTTCTGTCGTATACGGTCGTGTTTGCACTTCTGAACTTTCGAAGGAGGAAAATACTAAATACAGTTGTGTTGTATAATTATTGCAGTGGTTTTCAACCTTTTCGTAGTGACCGAACCTCGCACAAAGGACTCATTTGCCCTCGGAACCCAACGCTTTTCCCCCTTCCAATATTTAAGGAAATAAATGTAATTGTAACCTTTAATGGTGATAATAATAATAACACGGACAATTTCTATAGCGCAGTAACGCGACCATGCCGCTACAAGGGCGCTGTGATGGTAATGGTAATTGTAAATTTATATAGCGCCACTGGAAGAGAGACACATCAGAGGCGCTCCTGACCTAACAAACTGAAACCACGATCGAAGAAACTGGTCTTCAAGCGTTTGCAGAAAAGAAGTAAAGAGAGGATGATCGAGAAGCTCATGTCGCACTTGCTTAGGCAGCTTGTTCCAGAAGGACAACAGAGAAACCTCTGCGCTGGACCGTGAAAGTCCGGACCGGTGGAACAACCAACTCACCATGCATTGCAGAGCGGAGAACTCTGCCCCAGGGAAAGGAAGATACTGAAACGCAAAGAGCCTTGATCGAGGTAAGATGGACGACAATCGTCCAGGCTATTACGCAATAAGCATCAAATCAAATCAAATCAAATCAAATATTCGTTTATTGAAAAATTTCTCGTCGACTCAGACGCGATGGGATTACACAGCGTTGCACTTCCTGCAAGACATAGGTGGAAAGCCGAGGGATCGGAGGACTCAGAGTGCATGGAGAGATGTCGAAGAGATAGAACTTTATCAAGGTGAACATTCATTCCAAGGTCTTAGCAGATTATTATTCCTAGAACTCGCAAAGAAGTGACCCGGATTGCTCCTAGAATCATTGGGGGAATAGAGGGGTGTCCCTTTCCTCTCACCTTGTCACCTTGTGCTGTCAACTTCTGGAGCTCTAGCGATCGTCATGATAAACATTCTCCATTACTTCCTATTCGAAGTCAGGTCTCTCATGACGATTTTCTTGGCATGTTAACAGAGGTGGTTTGCCATTGCCTTCCCCTGGTTTTGCCTGCCGTGCCCATTCGTTCCCCTTCCAATGGAAGGGTATTAGCGGTCCGCACCACGTGAAGGTGGGCACGGAGGACTTTGGTTCACCAGCCCAGGTCGGGTCCGAGTCTACGCTCCTAAGAGACGTCGGTCAGGTCGCTTCCCTGCTTTACTCTGAAACAGAGTGACTGATGAACCTTTGCGGACCTTTCCGCGGACCCTTTCCTCTAGCAAAAATTATTAGCTCACCTGTTTTGTGAAGGTTTAGGCGATCTTAAACTCAATGCGAGCGCTTTCTGTTGAGATAATATTTAGATTTTAGCATTTTAAACTTTGAATATCAACTATTTGCACTTCTGGTGCAGGTCATGACATCACATAGCAAACACATACTTAAGCACTCAAGTCTCATCTCTTTCAAAGTAGATGACACCATAGTCTGGTGTCTGGTTGTCAGTTCTACAGGATTTTTCTATCTGGCTGTACCAATGGATCATCATTCTTATTGCAATTTCACCTGAAGTGATCACCGACTCATATCTTGGGCATTATGAGTTCGTCGCGATAGAAGTCGTTGTATGGGTTACCATAAAAGCTGTATGTATTATATTCATAAACTTTTACGACTGTGCTGCAGTAAACATGAACAAAGACAATTCAATAGCTACAACCATAGCTTCAATTGGCTATGAAAAGCAACGTGCAGTATTTATGAAACGCCCTGCTGTGATATATTATAGATGAGAGGTAGACACTTTCATGCATGGCTAAGCAACCTCTTAGCCTTACCACTGCTCTGTGTCGTCGTTTTATTATGGTGAACAGCCTGCACAAAGAAATAGGCTTTTCAGCCACGGACGCCCTTTGAGTCATCAGTACCACAGCTGCTGATCTTGTTCAATCTTCTTTCTTCTTAATGTAATCAGTTAAAACTGGTTTCTGAAGTTCTGACGCGAGTGTATTGGAAGGGTGTGTCCCTCACGGAGTTTTCTCTGCTTTCTGACATTCTAGGTAAGGCCTCATAATTAATGTGTAGCTGTACACGAATCAGTGTTTTGATTTGGAAGAAACTAGACACTATTGATCAAAAATGCTTCACTGCATTGCCACAAGATCTAGCGCTACATCAATATGCAGTTATTACCATATCCGAACACTTCTGTTCATAGAATATTTTTACGTGCATAAATGTTGTTTTGTTGCAATCAGGGGCGTCTACACCACAGAAGCCTTGGAGCAAATGCTCCATCCAAGAAATAGGGGGGGGGATCTGTTAGTGTGTGTGCCACCATTTTAGGGGGGGAAGGAACGGGGAGGGGGAAGAAGAAGGGGAAAAAAGACATTGCTCCAATAACTTAGGGGGGATAGACGCCCCTGGTTGCAATTACTTTGGCAATGAAAAGGGAAGGCGTTCACTTTGGCCTCTGACCTCCTGACGACCTGACTCTGACCTCCTATTGACAACCCTCAGGACAACCCACCTGACTCGACGCAGCGCTCGTGAATAAGCTGGGGCCCTGGGCTTAGCCTTCGAGTGGGTATTTAGAAATTTGGAGTCTACGATTACGATTACGATTGCCTCTGTGATGGTTTTCCCCGTTGAAAACCAATGCCAGCCTTTCATTTTTGTGCTCAGCGAATCTAAGTGGCTTGCAGTTCTGTGACATATATATTTGTTCATGCGTATCCGTGCACCTGTATCTATTGTTTGCCTACATCCTACACTTTGTATTCGCTAGAATTGTAGTTCTTACTAAAGTCATGTACACCTTTCATTGGCCCACCTAACATTCATAAAAGTCGTCTATTGTCAACTGCTACCAGGAAGAAACTTGCGGTGCAGTAAAACGGGTAGGTAGGCAAACATTTGGGCGTTTTCAGTCGGTGTCGAGAGGTCTCGATCGGTAGGCCTACAGGTCTGCTTCACTTTGAGCAGAGGAAGTTGTAATAGTTAAATTAAATTTCGAAAGACTTTAAGCTAAAACGTTTGATTTAAGACTTGGGTGAGTAAAACTTGACTCGTTAAAGCATAAAAGAAGAGAATGCAAAATACGATTTTGCTTGAAACGAAGTAAATTAAGAAGACCTGTGGGGAGTAAGCCTGTTGTTATTTAGCAAAAGTAATCAAGTATAAATGTTAGATAATTTGAATTAAAAATATTTGTATTGTAGGCCTAAATTAATGCGATCACTGGCTGCATAGATTGTAATAATAATAATTAGAGTTTATGTAGGAAAACATTTTCATTGCGTCTTTCAGGCACCTTCCAAACAGGGTTGCTCTCATGGTTGTCTAAATAATGTAGACAAAAGTACGACCTAAGGAGAGCAGAAAATGCTTACTCAGCTGAATCGATTGAAATAGGATGTACGTTTAAAGGAAGATTGCTTGAAGGGGAAGAAGGTCCAATGAACGTGAAAGTAGGATGCTCTTGCATCGGTGTTCTGAAGCAAGGATCATACAATTCTCCACGGGCATTGAAGCGAAATGATCTGAAACCAGGCTCATTCGTGACTATAACACAAAGCTCTTTGATGTAGTTGCACTTTTAATTGTAGTTAATTACTTCTATCGCGCAGGGTCGAATGCATGAAACATCAACCTATTGCGCATCAAACCCAAGCCACAATCAGGTCAATATCCAGAAGATCAGTTCGCTATGATGGATTAGCCATCTGAAAAGCTCTCACCAATCATTCAATCAATCAATCAATCAATCAATCAATCAATCAATCAATCAATCAATCAATCAATCAATCAATCAATCAATCAATCAATCAATCAACATATGACAACGAACCAATCATACGAACAATCATCTGTGTTATTCGGTTTCTCAGTTAAAAGAACAAGGACTTCTGCTGATCATAATTTACCTCCATTCATTCCGTCGTTTTAGGTACACAGGCTATCGATCTGAAAATGGAGAACGAGTCGTATATTCCCGACACTGAGAAGGAAGAAGTCTCGTTAACTCAGTCAATGTTTCCTTCTGCTACAGATGCACCCCCCGCATACGCATCATATGACCCGCATCCTCCGTATACAAACCCCTCTCTTTATCCCCCCGCTTATGGAATGCCTTATTCGCAAAACTACCCTCATGGAATGCCAGGTATAGACTGCTCTCCAGAAGGACAGCACTCTCATCCTCACTCAGGATTCTTTGTTCCCGGTCCACAGGCCGCCAATTACCAAACTCCACAACCCCAACACCACCAGCAGCAGCAACAACAGGTGATCGTAGTGAATAACCAGGATGCGTCAGGTATAATTGTTGCTGGTTCAGAACCAGTTTCTATGACTGGAGCAATTATTTTGGCTTGCCTCGTCACCTGGCTCTGCGTTTCGAAATGCGGAATATGGGCTTTCCGATATGCTTGTAAGTATACATTAAAATGTGACTGATAATAAATAGGCTATATGTTGCATAACTTTCACCTGTCTGATTAAACTCACAATGACTAGTAAATGCGTTTTAACACTTCAATGAGAAGAGTATACTAAAAGTGACTGTAAAAACCAATGCAGCTCCTCGATTAAGTGTTAAAACAATTACAATCGTTTTTATTTCCAGAACAGCTGAAGTGGTTTAAATGAACCTTGTTCTTTCTTAGGTATAACATATGGAATGTCATGTACTTCAAAGTCCGGTAAAGCAGTTGGATTTAATAAAGAATATACTTACTTACCGTGGTCAATTGTTGTTCAATCCATAGAAATACGCGTTCCGTTGCTACACAAAAATACAGCTATTTGATGACTGACATTAACTGCTGCGTCTGCCGAGATAACTAGGAGATTGTATCTTCTTTTGTGCTTTGCACAATCT
Source organism: Allolobophora icterica (assembly GCA_963556255.1). NCBI lineage: Eukaryota > Metazoa > Annelida > Clitellata > Crassiclitellata > Lumbricidae > Allolobophora > Allolobophora icterica. The sequence continues at coordinate 53,702,307 of OY744612.1, forward strand.
ACTTTTACTGGATACACGACTTAAATCTAGAGATCTGTATGGACTGATGCATGCACATACATACATACATACATACATACATACATACATACATACATACATACATACATACATACATACATACATACATACATACACACACACACATACATACATACATACATACATGCATACATACATACATACATGCATACACACATACATACACATTCGATATTGCGCCCCACTATATGACGACTGAGCTAATGCACGTGTCTGTGTTGGTATGTTTGACAGGGGCTGGACGTCGTTTGGCTGCTGCAGGTAACACTCTCCAAGCCATTGAAATGAGGAAGTCATCCATTGGTTGTTCGATCACTGGCATCGTCTTTGGAATCATTGTCCTAATTATTGTTGTTGTTTGCGTCGTCACCTTAACACGATCACCATCATCATCCAGTTCCTATAAAGACCATTCCAACCGTTGCTACAATAGTTTCTATCGTTACTACTATACCTGCTGATCGGAGGGCGAAGATCCAGTTTGAACATCTGACATTCTTGTTTTGTTTCTCCCGTTGATTATCTTACTTGCTTGAGCTGTATAAATCGCTGTATAACACTGATCGTAAACGTAATCTACTAAAAGCTAAACGCAGTTCATCAGCTTATACAAGGAAGAGCTGTCGATGAGGGATGGTGGTCGAGAGACACCAAGAGGTGGTCCAAGTCTGGATGCCCAGAGACCAAGGAGAGAAGGAGACGGAGGAGCTGCTAGGGCGGGTTTCCTTCCGGTCGAGAAAGATTGGAAGGCGGAGGACAGAGTGGACATTGGCAGTCGAAGTTAAGATCACGCAGCAGAATGGAAAACCCCATAAAGCATATAAATTTCTAAGAATCTGTCGATACTGTGGTCTTATTATTGTGGTCTTATTATTGTGGTCTATTGTGGTCCGCGGCTCGATTGCATAATTGATGTAATTGATGTAATTACTGCATAATTGTAGCCTTTGGTGTCTCGAATTGCCCGTAGTTAGGATGTCTGTATAAGCGTATATAATCTGTAGCACGACATAGTAACTAATGTAGGGAATATATACATAATATATATGTATGTGTAATTGTGTATGCATCAGTCCATTACGATCTGTAGATATAAATCGTGTATCCAGTAAAATTGGATTGTGCAAAGCACAAATGGAGATACGCAGTGGCGTAGCCGGACTTAAATTCAACAGGAGAAAGCTCCGGGTGACATCCAGGTGTATTAGAGTTTGGGGGAGGGGTACCTGGGTACAACCCACGTTACCCATGGTACATTAAAAACTCTCAATCGCTCGTACGTACATTTTAGTGTAGTTTGAAGCACTGTAACTGCTGTCTAAATCCATATGAATCATCATTCACGTCTTACTTTTTCAGCCTGCCTGGTACTAACAGTGACGAAGCCCCAGCCTCCAACGGTTTTTAAGCGTACAGAACATCAATATGTGAACGTGTGGATTTTAAGAGGAGGAAATATGAGAAATTCACACAAATTACTAGTTCAATGTGTCTTTCATTGCAGCCTTTGCCAATTTTTGACAAGTTATATCTATTGACTATCAAATTGCAAAAAGATGTTAATCTTAGTCTGTTACTCATGTGCATTGTTCAACTGTTGTACTATTTATACCGTGTTCAATAGTTTTCGGTTGACGAAAAAACCAAGTGAATTCTTCTATGCCCAGGTCCATTGCACTTCTTAAGCACTCTGTCAAAATCTACATGAATGTCACTGTGTAGTGTGTATGTAGACAATTTTCAATCCGTTCAGTCGTTCTTCAGGTGTTGTTGTTCTCGCAATAGTCTTTAGCCTTCTCAGAGCATCATGCATAGCAGCAAGAACCGACCGGCAGAGATAGCAGCAGCCGCGGTATCCTATAAATATTGGAATAATACTGGATCGGGCGATGGAGTCCGGAGCAAAGCCCCGGAACTTACGGGAGCTTTGAAATTTCCATCATTTTGTTATTTACAATCAAGCTTCACAGGCCATTGATAAAATCCTTGTCATTAATCAGTCGAAGTTCTAGTATATAAAAAGGCGAGAGGAGGCAGACAGACACACAGGTAGACACTGAGTTGATGAGAGGGTGTTTGTCCATAAGTAAGCGTCTAATTTTAGACGCACCCAAAAACTGCATATATAATGCTAATGTTATCACGATAAATATGATCTCAACTCATTACTCAAGTTTCTAGTGACTTTGATGACACGTGCACAGTGAGCTGTTCTGTTGTTGACTCTAGTTAACCCTAAATATTTTTTATTCTTTTCTCGGTTTTTTGGTTTCTGCCTTTGGAGCAGAAACATCACCACGTACAATCCTATGTACGCCCCATTGTAATTCTATATACAAGGATACATACACGCCATGTAAGTAATGATACACTTTGATCTCAGCCAAAGTGCCGAGAAGCGATGACCTTAAATCACGAGACAGCCATTTATAAGCTAACATGGCGAATTAAAAAAGGAGGTTAATGAGAGTAATCTTCTCTGCAGCAATAACTATAACAATTTCGCTCTTGCAGAAAAAGTAAACCAAATTTTACGAAGCATTCAAATATTGCATTTTTTAACTCCAACAGTTTAATGGTTTCTGTTAAGGTTGTTCAGATTTCTGTAATTTATGCTTTGGTCTTTAAGTAACGTCGTGTGACTAGTTATAGCGCCGTAGCGCGTCGCACCCCTAGCGGTAAAGAATAACGTCGTGCTTACATAACAAACCTATGCGGTTTCTATGAAGTAAGTAGACGAATAATTTTTATAGGCAATAACTAATTGCCTGTATAAGCGGAACATTGTGTGTGTGTGTGCGCGTGCGGTAGGGTGTCCCCCAAATTTTTCTTTTAAAATTTTAGGTCTCAGTAGTCAGAAAGTTTCTTTGGGAGATGATAATGTTTGTGTAAAAATTTCAATGTTTGTATAGATAATGTTTAGGGATCACCAAAGGGGTCCTAAATTTTCATCTTAGTATAAAATGCTCGTCATGTGCACATGTTTCAATCTAGGATATAGCAAGGCCCTATAATTCAAACCGCATTTATTTTATCGCTTTTGTACAAAATACGATATGTACTATTATGTCGTTGCTCAAAAATCTAATTATTGTACTCAGAATGGTGTCAGCAGTAAAGTGACGTAGAAAATTCACCAAAAACGGCATTCACTGACTTTCGCATATTATTAGAGTTTGGAATACATTTTTTACTATTATTAAATACTATAATAATTAGTACAGTAATTCAGAACATAGTTTTCTTTGAGATGGTTCAAACTACAAAATGCAAGATTTTCACATATTTAGTCCAATCAGTTGTTCACTACATCTGATGAAATGAGTCACGGTTGCAAATTGGGAAAAGTCCTTTCGATGTTTTCAATTAGCTTCGTAGGCCTATTTACTTGGAACTGCTTCTGATCTTCATCTATTGTTGCTGCATTTAAAGTCTGTATCAAAACAACACCACGCTCTGCACAGTCATTGAAGCACGCCGAGTTGTTCACAGTTATAGGAGCTTCATTGTACGATTTCACAGATGGCCAACTAGCAGCAGGACTCTAAAAAAACTCTAGTAAATACTGGTAGCCTGAAAGAAACTACGAGAAATAGGAGGCTTACGCAGATCTGCTAAAGCTTTTTTAAGAGAATTGATTAGGTGCGATCCCCATTTGCTTTCTCATCAGGTGTTACAAGATCGGAGAACAGTGCAAGAGTTGCAACGCTGGACTCAAGTACCACGAATAGTGTTACATTGTTTTAAGTCCAGAACTGCTGAGACCAGGATCAGCGTATGCTTGTAATCTACTAATTAACAGGATGGCATTAAATGAAGCATCAGCTGCAGATCAGGCAGTAAACCAGGATTAAATGCAAGGACGTAGCCAGACTTAAATTCAAGAGGAGGCAAACTCCGGGAGACATCCAGGTGTAGTAGGGGTGCGGAGGTATAACCTACGGACATTTTTTAAAATATAAAACAAGAGGAGGCAGTTGCCTCCTCTTGCCTCAATGTGGCTACGCCGATGGAGATACAATCTCCAGGTTATCTCGGCAGACGTACCAGTTATTACAATGTCAGTCTTATCAAATAACTGTACAGTATATGTTATTGTAGAGAATGCTCAAAAAAATTTATGTAAGACTGCATGCAGCTTTATTTCGAAGAGAACAAATATTTTACAGACCAATACCCATACTCTGAATTCTAACCAGACCGTACCCTGGTCTGTTCAATGTCACCAGCCAAGAGAAGTAGTAGAAGCGGATACAAAGATAACCTACGACATGTAATTGAAGATGCTGTGCGCAAACCTGCACCAAGAACAGGATGCGTAATGTAGTTACTTGAACTACATAACAATAGCATGTGACCGAACCCCAAAAAACAGCACCCGGAATCAGATAAAATGAATGGGCCTGAGCTAAGTTCACAATTAAACCAGACCACAGTGATTGATGGGTGAAATCCGTGGCAGAATTATCTCCACCGGGTTTGGCAAAGTGTCGAAACATGAACTATATAGCCTACAATGCAAAACAGGCCACATGATGATGAGGCAGCCATGGGCGCCAGCCGAAATTTTTGCAGGGGGAGAACCATGTAGCACAAAATCTTTTTGGGAAGAAAGTAGGGGATCTATATAGATGAGCACCTACAATTACAGTTGGGCCGACTCATCACACACAACCCACATAGTCTAATATATAGTTGCAACAATGAAGAGGCTAGAACTCTAAACTTGTGTGTAGGCAAGCTGCAAATATCGATTCAGTTAGATAGTTAGACTGCTTTACTGCCCGGCGCAGAAAATAGATTTTAAATCCATTTCCAAATAGGCTACGTTTTGATTTCTTGACATTCTACCGAGATTTAGTTAAGCGATTGTCTGTAAATCTAATTCAACCACAATTTACTTTATGTTTTTCTGTAAATAAATTTAGTGGTGAATTTAGGATGTGCATTATTCAAAATTGTAACTCACCACTCCAAACGTTGCTGTATCTGGTAGCCGAAATATATTGGTAATATCGTAAAGCGAGCATATTATGCGCATGGAGACCAAATTATGTCCATGAAGTCTCCTGTTTTGAGACTTGCGGCCAAAATTAATACCTAAGAGATAATCTGAAATCCCCTTAAATCGATTTCAGATTACCCCCTGGAAACGCGATTTCAAGTTACCGGGGGGTAATGTCAAGTTGGGGTAATCTGAAATTCCTACATCGGGTCTACGGTATGGTAATAGCCTGTCGCTTATATTAAAATCATCTTTCTTTCCAATGACACGTAGCCATGGGCCTGCTAAGTATTACGGTTCTGCGTGTCCAGTGTCTAGTCACTCATACCCGTTCATGAGGATGTAAATAGAGCTCTGACCACGTTCTAAGGGTGCAGGAGTCATAATAGCCACTAGCCACTAATTGCCAGTAGACTACTGCACGCACGATATCATAATTCAACCGCAATACTATATCCGTTTTCATAGTTCTATTCTATCAACATAATTATAATTAATGCTAAGCCCGTTGAAGTTTCAAAATATCACACTGTATCTCAACCACAAAATGTGTCTTCTATTGACGTCTCATATATACATGAATGTCCATATGGGTATATTTCGCAGAACGCGACAAATTAGAGAATTTTCTGTCCTTTCCTTCGGGTGGCTTACCAAGAAGTAAACTTATAATTAATTTTTTTAGATTTCTTGTAGGGTATATGTTAGTTGGGCAAATATACTTTTATCATATTGTTTACATGATTAGTATGATAACAAAATTACAAAGTAAAAAAATACACAAATTTTGTTGTTCGCACCAATGGTGAGTTAGTTAAACGTTATGTTAGAATAGCAGTTGAAGCAGACAACTGATGTTTGATAATTTTTCCATCCTGCTCCATACCAAGATCTCAAACTCCTCTAACCTTCAGATGTTCTCCTTGCTGAGGTCCATGTTTCAGAACCACACCCCATATATCATTGCGTTGACCAGTGTTTTCTTTTAACTGTTAATATGTATAAATATTCGGTTAACTTCGACTGACATATTTTCTTGGAAACGATCTTTGTTCCTTGTCAGGCTCCTTCACAGAATCAGGAATGCCCTCTCTCCGAGAATGGAGAGGGGGCTTAGCTGTGTCTGGCCCAGCAAAGTTGCGACTGAACACGTACAAAACTTTGAACAGGAAGAAAACTGGCATTTCCTGTTCAATGTAGGCTATAACTATGACTTTCCCCATAGAGCACCTGGGTTGACTAACCCTTTCACCCTGAGCCTATCATGCCAAAGCCATATGTTTATGTTCATATGTCTCCTTGTCCTGTTCTTTGTCTCTGCCTACATCCTGCTCTCTGTATGCTTCGGTTCGTGCGTCTTAATAGAAGAGTAATTGATAAATCTCGAATTTCCGATTGTCTCGCCTTCAGAATCATCCACCAGAGCCTGCACAACCTTCATTATTTAAGTCGTTGACTGCGCGGTGGAAGAGCCAGATGACTCGGTGAACTCTGCCATCTATTACTTGTCGCTTTCCAGTCAGGACGGAGACGGATCGATTGGCACAATCGATCGATTTCACATTACTTGTAAGAACTGACGCCGTTATCGCTAATTTATTATTAAATCCTTATGCCATAGACTTTGATTAACTTCTGCGGTGAGTAGAGAAAATGACAATACTTAATTTTGCTTTGAATTATTTGGGTAGCTCCAGAAAGAAAATTAAATTTATATATCTGATTTGTGTGCATGGATTTAGTTAGCGCCCATAAACCACCCAGAAGAAGAATCTAAAATTAATGCATTAATTTCGTTGTGATTTATTTCTCTCAATGAAAAAGTATTGCAACTGTTTTGCATTTACACCAGAAAGCTGAGATATCCTGCAAAACTTGAACAACTGACATCTTGACAAATGCAGGCTTTAGTAAATTTTCGTAATGGAGAAACTCAGGTTTTTTGTCTAAAAAAGAACTCAAATCACAAAACTTTAAGTTGAATAATTTATTTATTTTAACATTTTAAAAACACAATCCATGATTCATTCGATGGTAATTGCGAAAATAGCAATAATTATGTATTCATTTTAAGAACGTGTACCGATTCGAAAATGGAGAATTCGTGCAAAGCTGTTCTGCCCGAGAAGGAACCAATTCCAAACACTCAAACGCCGATACCGCCTAATTCAAATTCTGCTGACCATCCTCCACCGTATACAAACCCATCCCAATTTCCCACTCCTTCTGGAGGGCCTTACCCTCAACTCTATTCTCCGCCTCCAGGAGGACAACCGTATTATCCACCAACAGGATTCGCTAATCACGGACCACTCGTCGCCAGCTATCCGACGCCACCGCAACCACAGCAGCAGCAACAGGTGGTTGTTGTGACTACTCAGCCAACCGCAGCCGCTGTCATTGTTCGTCCAACTGTTTCTATGACTGGAGCAGTTGCTCTGTCCTGCTTCATCATCTGGTGCTGTGGATGGTTGTTCGGAGGAATCGCTTACATGCTGGCCAGTAAGTGAACTAAACTGCGGTTAGCAATTGGTAAAATAAAGGATATTACCTACTTACTTAGTTACTTAATCATTCACGTATTACTCACACACCCGAGACCAACTACACCTTACAAAACATTCTATCGATTTTCCTGTCCAGAGAAACTCAGCTAAGACGGTAAATGAATGTTTGAAATTGTTGAACCGAAGCTGGTTTTTGTTAGACTTAATTACGCTTCTGTTCAAGTCTTTTGCTAATTTCGCCATTCTTTTCGGTGATATATATTGCTTCAGTTCCTTTCAAATAGGTCTCATTCCCTTGCGCCTTGAGTTGGAATCCAGATGCATTGAGTGGAATTAGGCGTTCTTTGTAATGTAGGCCTGTAGAAGCTTCAGGACAACATTTTCCAGTAATTATAGGGGCATACTGTCGCTTTTTCCTACTTAAATCCCTGTGATAATGCCCTTTTGTTAAAAGGCCCATAATAATCGTAATCTTAGTAATCGTAAACTCCAAATTTATAAAGCACTACTCGAAGGCTATAAAACATACGTCTTAGGAGCCTGTTAACGCCAGTGCCTCCTAGAAAGTGGAAGGCTGAGTCGACCTTACGGATATCGAAATCGCGTCTTTCAAGACATTAAGTTCTTCCAGCAAGAGTGTTACCATTCATCTATCCCCCCACCCCCAATGCTGAGATAGAGTTCAAGAGCTACACGTGTCTGTAAAAGTAGCAATTTATATAGCGCTGTTGCTTATGAAAACTGTGACGTTCGTATTTGTTTTGTTTGGTGTTCTGCAGAGGTTGGGGAATGCAAAGCTGAAGAAGACGATGCTCCTTGTGCCATTCGGCTGAGGAATGCCTCATATGGTGTCTCAATCGCAGGCTTTGTCTGCGGAATCATCATGTTCTCAGTCATCCTTGGAGTTGGCCTTTCGTGAGGACCAACCCATCGTTGAGTTCAGCCAAGTGAGTTCGCTACAATTGCGACAGGAAATTTCACTACAACTTCTTACAGGCACGGAAAAAAACAAATTGAAAACTACGACACGTTTCTCTCGAATCGTTTTTCGAATTCTTCTGTCATATTTTTCTCTCCTGGTCGAATTCTTGAAATCATTGAACTGCGCAGATATTCACAACATTCGAAAACATTGCTATATTAGGAAAGAAAGGAATTGTGTACCGTACTCATTAATTAGCATAAAATTGCTATGAAAACCTAATTGTAGTTAGGCCTAGTTATTGAATTCATCACATGAATTATTGTAACCTTTACTTTTGTCTGGACCTGCCTGTCTGCCTGCCACCATGGGACCATATAGGACCCATATCTCCATATGGGACACGTACAGAGCCCAAATGGTTCTCATCAACAGTTCATGGACCATATATTTGGTTCAATAGAAACCAATCGAAAGCAGTCAATGGGTTCTTTTAGTAGATTTCTCAAACGTTTTATTAGAGCTTTAGTATTACCTGCGTTGTCTAAATGTTTAAAAAAAAGGAAAGGAAGGTTCCTGGAATCTTTGAATTTACGTTTTTTGTAACTTTTATTAGAACAAAAACCGTCTGTGATAGGCAGCCATTGGTATGAAATGCTAGCGACCTAATTTACTCAGCCTCGGCATATAAAGGCGGATGCCAAGTCGTACCCCTCGTCGTCTGATCTTCTCACTCACAGTGTAAGGTCAATTCGCTCATTGTAGCTAAGATGGCTACGGGGTGAATGCGTAGTCGATATATGAAGAGAAATACGAGCACCGCTTAATTAACAGATATTAACAGATATGCAGCGACGTTCTTTTTCGGTCGCTGGACCTGCAACCTGGAATGGCCTTCCTGTAGCACTTCGCCTGGTCCCTATGACTCACTCTACCTTGTTTCTTGCAAACTTAAAAACTACTCTCTTTAGCTGTGGTTGGACTAGGAGCGCTCCTGAGTAGATAACCTTGAAGGGGCGCTATATAAAAGCTCATTAATAATAATAATAATAATAATTACAATCGCGTCTGAGTGCACAGTTTGCAGTTTGTCCATACGAGGTCCTGTAGTATAGTTCACCCTAGAATTCTACTCATTAGAAATCACCGTATACATAACGGTGTGCTGGTTATACATGTATATTCATGCACGATCACTCGTATGTCTGGGCCTTGCATTTTGTCCTCGTGCATCCTGCCCTATCTATTGACATAGTTCGTTGCCCATTTCTCGCGCGCAATTTTAAGTTTAAAAGCACTGAATCAGAGAAACTTAGAAGACATATATTTTAAATATTTCAAGCAGTCAAATTATCAAAATGAACTCACTATGAATGAGGATTTCAACTTCAAGTCTGAAGGTCATAATAAAATAAAATAATTTCATCATTGTGCCTCTAACCTTCGCCTCTGAGTTGGTTTTTAATAAAAAAGGACAAAATTCACTGGTGGGGGAAAGGACAAGGACTGGTGGGGAATCTGAGAGAGCTGGTGGGGAATATCCCCACCAGTTAGCATGTTAGAAAATGCCCTTCTCCTTTCAGTATATGACCAATTCACTTCCTTGTCTCCCTCTTTCAATTGCCATTAGAGATTTTTCCTCTTCCACCTATTGTAGTACGCCTACCTCTTCGTTTGTTTTATGCTGTATTCAACTAATTCTTCCATCCTGCGTCATAGCCACATCTCAAACGCCTCTAAACTTAACCTCTGATTAGGTTGTACTGCGAGAGGCGCTTTATAAATTCGTAAATACAATACAATGCAATACAATACAATAACCTTAAGGTGTTCACCTTCCTGAGGATCCATCTTTCAGAACCACACTCCATGTATCATGTTATGAATATGACTGTTACTGTTATGAACAGTATTTCTTTAGATTCCTATTGATCTTCCATCTCATCAACTCTTGTTTTCTCTTCATACAAAATTGTTAATGATTAGTCGTAAATGATCGCATATTTTTGTGACTGATATCTCTACAGCCAATCAACAATATAGCCCTACAGGTTTTCCCACTTAGGCTGCACAATTTAAACGACTATTAGCAGCTCTGGTCAAAATGCATGTGAGGGGGTTGACTCTAATAGATTGACTGTGTACTTACAGGTTCTCCTGAAGGCGATTATTATATTACTGTTAATAAGTATATAAACATTCTGTTTACTTCGACAAACAACTTTTCTGGAAAAACGATCTTTTCTGGCTCCTTCACAACTTCCGGAATCAGAAATGCTGCATAGCTCTGCCTGGCACAGCAAAGTTGGGACCGAACACGCAGAGGCGGCGCTAGACCAGGGCGCGCCAGGGCAAATGCCCTGCTAAAAAAGTCTTTGCCCTGGTCGATGCCCTGCCAGAATTTTTGCCCTGTCCAGAATTTGTTCGGGCATATTTGTTATATCCTGAGATATAGATTCACTTAATTCACTGAAATGTTAACATTTGCTTTACAAATGTCAAAAAGCGTTCAACTTCCGAGGGACTTCTCCCATCTGACCTTACTATAGATAAAAATATAACAGTACCTGGGGCGATTTATGGGAAGCGCGGTAGCGCGATCTTATAATATGGTCACCATAAATTTTAAGCTCGCGCTACCGCTCTCTCCATAAATCACACACTGCACTAGTTACTTGTGTGACTGCCCTGGCTATGCCCTGGTTACAAAAAATGTCTGGCGCCGCCACTGTGAATACGTACGAAAGTTGGAACAGGAAGAACACTTTGGCATTTCCCCTTTTACTGTATAATTATGGCTTACCCATACAGCACTTGGGCTGCCAATCCTTTCACCCTGAGCCTATCATGCTAAAGCCATATGTTTATGTTCAAATGTCTCCTTGTCCTGTTCTTTATCTCTGCCTACATCCTGCTCTCTGTATGCTTCGGTTCGTGCGTCCTGTTAGAAGAGTAATTGAGGAGTTTCGATTTTCCGATTGTCTCGCCATCAGAATAATACTCAGCATCCATGAGAGCCTTCATTATTTCAGTCGTTGACTGCGCGGCGAAAGAGACAGATGATTCGGTGAACTCTTCCATCTAATACTTGTCGCTTTCCACTCAGGACGGAGACGTATCGATTGGCACAATCGACTGACTTCAAATTACTTGTAAGAACTGACGCTGGATAATTCATTATTAAAAACTTAGGCCATAGACTTTGGTTAAGTTTTGCGGTGTGTACAGATGTAGCTCGCGAAAATGACAATAGTCTTCATTTTGTTTTGAATTAATTGGATAGCTCCAGAAAGAAAATTAAATTTATTTATCTGATCTGTGTGCATGGATTTAGTTAGCGACCATAAACCACCCAGAAAAGGAACCTAAAAGAAATGCATTAATTTCGTTGTGATTTTATTTTCTCTCAATTAAGAAGTGTTCGAACTGTTTTGCATTTACACCAGGAAGCTGAGATTTTAAAGAAATTTTCTACAAAACTTGAACAACAGTTGTTCAAGTTTTGTAGAAAATGCAAGTTTTATTAAATTTAAGTGATTGAGAAACTCGGTTTCTTTATCTATAAAGATATAAAGTCACAATAATCTTGTGTTGAATAATTTATTTATTTTAAAATTTTAAATACGGAATCCATGAATTACACAAAAATAGCAATAATTATGTATTTATTTTAAGAAGGTGTACCGATTGGAAAATGGATAATCCGTGCGAAACTCTTCTGCCCGAAAAGGAACCAATTCCAAACACTCAAACGCCGATACAGCCTAATTCAAATCCTTCTGACCAGCCTCCATCATATACACACCCATCCCAATTTCCCTCTCCTTCTGCAGGGCCTTACCCCCAATGCTATCCACCTCCGACGGCCGGAATGGGTTACCCTCAATTCTATTCTCCGCCTCCAGGAGGACAACCGTATTATCCACCACCAGGATTCGCTTATCCCGGACCTCCCGTCGCCAGCTACCAGACTCCGCCTCAACAACAGCAGCAGCAACAGGTGGTTGTTGTGAATACTCAGCCAACCGCAGCTGCTGTCATTATTCGTTCAACTGTTTCTATGAGTGGAGCAATTGTTCTGTCCTGCTTCGTCTTCTGGTGCTGTGGTTGGTTGTTCGGAGGAATCGCTTTCATGCTGGCCAGTAAGTTATCATTCACGCATTACTCACACACCCGAGATCATCTACACCTTACAAAATATTCCATCGATTTTCCTGTCCAGAGAAATTCAACTAAGACGGTAAATGAAAGTTTGAAATTGTTGAACCGAAGCTGGATTTTGTTAGACTTAATTACGCGTCTATTCGAGTGTCTTGCTAATTTCGCCATTCGTCTCGGTGATATGCAATACCAGTCTCTTTCAAATAGGTCTCATTCCTTTGATGTCTCTTTCAAATAGGTCTCATTCCTTTGAAGTCTCTTTCAAATAGGTCTCATTCCTTTGAAGTCTCTTTCAAATAGGTCTCATTCCTTTGAAGTCTCTTTCAAATAGGTCTCATCTCATTCCTTTGAAGTCTCTTTCAAATAGGTCTCATTCCTTTGAAGTCTCTTTCAAATAGGTCTCATTCCTTTGAAGTCTCAAATAGGTCTCATTCCTTTGAAGTCTCTTTCAAATAGGTCTCATTCCTTTGAAGTCTCTTTCAAATAGGTCTCATTCCTTTGCGCCTGGAGTTGGAATCCAGATGCATTGAGTGGAGTTAGGCGTTCTTTGTAATGTAGTGGAAGCTTTAGGACGATATTTTCCAGTAATTATACTGTTGCTTTTTTTCTACTTAAAGCCCAATGGTAACGCTCTTTTGTTAAAAAGGCCCATAATAATCGTCATCGTAATAGTAATCGTAAACTCCAAATTTATAAAGCACTACTCGAAGACTAAGCACAGAGCACCAGCTTATTCATGAGCCCATGAGATTATTCATATGGGTTGTTCAGAGACATTAAGTGGAGATCCGAGTTCAGTTGCCATAGAGATCAGAGAGAGAGAGATTGAGAGAAAGAGAGAGAGAGACAGACAGACAGACAGACAGACAGACAGACATACAGACATTTAGAGACAGAGAAATAGAGAGAGAGAGAGAGAGGAGGCGCTGAGGACGAGAGAGATTGGAAGGAAGAGGATTGGATGGATTAGGGTAGGAATTCTTGAAGATGTGGAATGAACTTTATATTATTATATTACTTTTTCTATTTTCAAACATTCATGTTACAAAATTATAAATTGAGGCTTCTTCCAATATTGTGATCCAAACTGTGTTCTGCTTAACCGACTATTATTTGGTTCGAAAAGGATTCATAATGATAATAATAATAATAATAATAATAATAATAATAATAATAATAATAATAATAATAATAATAATAATAATAATAATAATAATTATTATTATTATAATAATAATAATAATAATAATAATAATAATAATAATAATAATAATATATTCGTGTTTATTGACAAGCTCACTGACAGACCGCAGTAATTGACATTGAAAATATGGCGGTACAATTATCAAGGTCTTATAGAACACACGTCTCAGGGTCCTGTTAACGCTCGTGCTTCATAGAAAGTGGAAGTCTGAGTCGACCTTACGGATATCGAAATCGCGTCTTTCAAGACATTAAGTTCTTCCAGCAAGAGTGTTACCATTCATCTACCCCCCCCCCATGCTGAGATAGAGTTCAAGAGCTACACGTGTCTGTAAAAGTAGCAATTCATATAGCGCTGTTGTTTATGAAAACTGAGCTATGACGTTCGTATTTGTTTTGTTTGGTGTTCGGCAGTGGTTGGGCAATGCAAAGCTTCAGAAGACGATGAACGTGGTGCCATTCGGTTGAGGAGTGCCTCATATGGTGTCTCAATCGCAGGCTTTGTCTGCGGAATCGTCATCGTCGCAATCGTCATTGGAGTTAACGTTTCGTCAGGAAAAACCCGTCATTGAGTTCAACCAAGTTGTTGCTAGAATTGCGACGGGAAATTTCACTACAACTTTTTGTAGACACCGAAAAAACCAGAGCGAAAACATTGACACGTTTCTCTGTTATCGTTTTTCGAATTCTTCTGTCATATTTTTCTCTCTTGGTCGAATTATTGAAGTCGTTGAAATGCGCAGATATTCACATTTCACGAAAACATTGCAGTAATAGGAAAAAGGAATTGTGTGCTCATTAATTAGCATAAAACTATTATGAAAACCTAATTGTAGTTAGGCCCAGTTACTGAATTCGTCATGTGAATTATTGTAACCTTTACTTTTGTCTGGACCCGCCTGCTTGCATGCCACCATTGGACCATATAGGACCTATATCTCCATATGGGATACGTACATAACCCAAATGGGTCTCATCAACTATTCATGGACCATATCTTTGGTTCAATAGAAAGCTATCGAAAGCAGTCAATGGGTTCTTTTATCAGATTTCTTTGACCATTCATATGGTCAAACGTTTCATTCGAGCTTTAATAGTACCTGCGTTGTCTAAATATTTAAAAAAGGAAAGGAAGGATCCTGGAATCTTTGAATTTACGTTTTTTGTAACTTTTATTAGAACAAAAACCGTCTGCCATTGGTATGAAATGCTAGCGACCTAATTTACTTAGCCTCGGCATATAAAGGCGGATGCCCAATCCGCCTTTATATGCCGGAGGGAGTCCCTCGTCGTCTGATCTTCTTACTAACAGTGTAAGGTCAATTCGCTCATTGTAGTTGAGGTGGTTAAGGGGTGCATGCGAAGTTGATATCTAAAGAGAAATGCATACCAGATACGGCGGGAGATTTGAAGGCTGACCTTTCAAATGAAATTCGAGCACGCTAACCTCTAGATAAACAGTACACTGAGAGGTGGTGCGCAATGCAAAACCTTGTCATTATATTGTTTGTATTTGTGAAATTTAGAGTTACTTTAAAAATAGGTCATCATGTATACATGGCCCACACCACAGAAACAACGTCCCTTTACTTTTCTTTCGCATGGTGACCAATACCGATCTACCAGAAGATGGTCTAATACATCTCAAACTATTTTGTGCACTAAAGAATTTTCCCATGGTACGGCCATGTTGTGGTAGCTGTGCTTTTAGTGCATGTATACATGCAAACGTGAATTCAGATATATATATATATATATATATATATATATTTGGTTTCTTGTCTTGTGCCTGCATTGATCCGAAAGATATGAAAAATGCTCCTTTACCGTCACTGCATTTGTAACTAAACAAAAAACGCGTTCGAGCAATGATTCCATTGTTATTTGTACCAGGTATTTAATCTGATCCAACCCAATGACTTCTATAGTGCCGTTGTCATAAAGTCCAAGTCGATGATCATCTGAATTCGCAATCTAAACTCGTAATTCATTCGAAAAGCCAGGCTGAAGTCCGATAGATCAGAGAAATCAGAATTCAGACTGCGTTGGTTATGCACGTTGAAAGAGACTTGAGTCTTCAGTTTAGACCTTGCCATTCGAAATTGAAATCTCGTCTCTTCAAGAATTCCTGCCTTAATTTATTTGATTCTCTGCCTTCCAAGCTTTCTCGTCCTTCACAAAACCCGCCCTAACAGCTGCTCTGCCTCTTTCTCCGGTCTCTCCGGACTATCAACTCCAATGGACATCGATCACACGCAGCGCTGGTGACTAAGTTGGTGATTTGCGCTTAGCTTTAGAGTTGAGCTATAGAAATCGTGAGTTTACGATTACAATTACGAGACTTGGATGTCTTCGAAGAATTAAGAGAACGAACTGAGTTAGGCAGAGGATTCAAAAGTATCGGACCATCGACCGAGAAACCGAAGAGACAAACAATTAAACATTG
Source organism: Allolobophora icterica (assembly GCA_963556255.1). Classification (NCBI taxonomy): domain Eukaryota; kingdom Metazoa; phylum Annelida; class Clitellata; order Crassiclitellata; family Lumbricidae; genus Allolobophora; species Allolobophora icterica. The sequence continues at coordinate 53,718,593 of OY744612.1, forward strand.
TTTGGGTGCGGTGTGCATCAACAGTTACGGAGTCCGTTGATCGACTACAATATCAATACCCGTAAGAGGAACATGTGTACATGATGTGTTCACTTTCTCTCGAGCTATTAACTCGGCCGAATAGCTGTCGCGACGACTTATTACAAGACAGTGCAATAAAACATCGTCTCTGAGTGCACAGTTTGCAGTTTGTCCATACGAGGTCCTGTAGTAGTTCACCCTAGAATCTACCACCAGGAATCACCATACATAGCGATGTGCTGCTTATACATGTGTATTCATGCACGCTCACTCGTATGTCTGGGCCTTGCCTTTAGTCCTCGTGCATCCTGCCGTATCTATTGACATAGTTCGTTGCCCATCCTTTATCTTAACCTCCAGTTCATCAAGTATTTAAAACCAGACGGAGGACATACGGAATAAGATTCATCGTCGACTGGAAAGCGGTCGAGGGAAACGGCATAGTAAGAAATTTATCTGTGACATCTCTTCTATTGCAGTCAGAACTCAGACATCTTGAGAGGAGGCAAGTCTACCTACATAAATTACAACAGCTCATTTAACGATCTTAAACCCAGGATGTAACATTTCAATGTTTGATTTTAATATTCGAATGCAGTCTTCATTTAATTATCAATATAAAATAATTTGCACGTGCTTAGCCAAAAATACTGGAAGAAGTTGGTAACGTGTTTCTTTGCGAAACAGAAATGGTCTTGTGGTCTCAGATACGACGAACGAAATTGTCAAAATGACAGAATAGGCCAAACAAAGGATATATTTTGGCTGCGGAATTGCATTGGGACCATTGCAATACAAAAGAATTGGGTTTAAAATTGACTTCTTTCCAATGTTCAGAAGTAGACACACGAATATACGACCGCACACTAGATGTGGCTGAGCAATATTGTTTCTGACGGACTTACAGAAGGTCCTGCACACTACTTTAGTGTTGACTCGAACCCGTACACGTCGCTTTACAAGCCGAGCGCTCTAAGCAAGCGGCTATCATGCTCAAGCATTGCGGTTATTGGCATTTCTTCCAAATAAATTTTCTATAAAGACGCAGATAGTAGGCCCTAATTTGAAAAATTACATTGAGTTATAAACAGTAACCTTACATCTTTATGTTTGGTTGCAGTGCATATTTTAACTGTATAACTAGAGGGACAAATGTCCCAGTAGTTTTGAAATTTGTCCCAGGTGTGTCTCTACGTTTAATGTTATTTTACAATATTAAATTGTTAACCTTCTAATTAGAATTATTCAACGATTAAACTTTATCTGAAAATCGAATCGATGTACGCTATAAACACATAAATAGAGCCTAGCTAATGCGTTATACACAAGTCCCTATATCTCTGGGACTGGTGTAAATTCTAGGTTTTATATATATATATATATATATATATATATATATATATATATATATATACATATATATATATATAAGTTTATATAGGCTAGCGGAGGAAAGGTACATAACGGAGCTTGTAGTCAATCAGCCTGTCGCTGACTTATTTAAGTAAGTAAGAATATTCATTTTTACAACCGTAACTGAAGAGCCACACTACGGTGCATGCAGAAGCATAAAAAAGTCATACACAGAATCAGTAAGAAAACAGCATTCTTTCTATAAAAGTTTACTTCAAGGTTCAGGACCCTGTCGTGAGAACGTGGCCGGGGAGAATAAGGAGTGGATTGTGTAAAACATGGCCTGGGTTTTTCAGAACTGCTGAAAAGCGTCCATTATCAGCATGACGGAAGAGCTGGTCAAAGGTGTGTCACCTTTCTTTTGGTGGTATGGTTCAACTAATTATGTCATGACTTAAATAGGGATTATGTAGGGCCTATGATAATAGAAAGCAACTTTCGTAAAATAAATTGGCTAAAACGACTCTATTTAGCAGCAAATGCTCTAAAATGCGTTGTCTGCCCAGACACCACTGGAGAAGCATATGACGCTCCTCCAGACTCCTCAGTCTTGGCCAACGTTGTCCCAGGCGTCCAAATCCGTTAAAATATGCTGTTTGGTTGACAGAAACGTTACATGCAAATGACCTGTTCCAATTAGTTCCTACTAATGTTCCTAGTTTGTTGTTGGATGTTCTTTTTTTGAATGAGACTAAGAAGTAACGATAAACTGCTTTGAGTTGAGCAGTACAGATCACAAAATTCCGAACGTCGTGTTTTCATTATCGAAATTTCACTATTTATACTATTTCCAGTAAAATTTATGTCTTTCAAGAAGATAAACAAATGAGGATTATCAATGCTTATTATTTTATTTTCTGAAATACTGCTTTTTTCTGTAAGCTTGAAAATACTTCTGTAAGAATTGGTGTATTCTTTTGTAACGGATTAAACTTCCATTCCCTAATGTTAAATTTTATTCAAACAATGATTGAAACCTCTTAATTCTGAGAATTATTTTCTGTAATCAATTCAAACACAGTTGCGTTGCCAATAAACAATATTCGAGATACTTTAAATAACCTTAGCGTGACGGAGGTAACCAATTGGACTTTATAACATGTAGTGATATTCATAATATTATACATAAAAAATCTGTTTGTTGATATAAAATTTACATGAAATGTAAACGAATTCTTAGTAAGATACGTTCCTGTGCTTATTGAATTCAAATTGAAAGCCACATTGCAGAATTGTTCTTTATGAAAAATTTCTTAACTTCTCTGATAATCCCTATTTGTTCATGTCCGGAAAAATATGTTTGAGATTTAAATTTGAGACAATGTTCACCTGCTGTGTTTTTACTTCAGTGTTCAGATTGGTGATCGCACGAAAAAAAATCCTCACAAGCTTAATCTGCCAAAATCTGCCGAAATGAGTTACTTTGGAGCCTCTTATGCTCAACCACAACTCGTCGGTTATGCCCCCGTAGCGCCACCGCCCGTTATTGTCCAACAACCGCAAGTGATTGTTCAACAACCGCAGGTGGTTATGGCCGCTCCACAAGTCATGGCTTACCAACCACCGCCACCGCCGCAGCCACAGGTGGTTATTATGAATGCCAATAATAAGAAGGCCGAGAAATCGGAGAAAAAGCCAGCTTTTTCTATGGTCCCAGCAATTCTTCTCGCCTGCTTCGTCTTCTTCTGCTGCGCACAGCCTTTGTGTGGAGGAGTCGCATTCATTCTGGCCGGTAAGCAGACGTCAAAGCACAATTCTGCAGCCGAGAATAATTCCAAATTTAATAATTAATTCAATTCAAGTTCCAATTTAATTCTGATCGGCACGTATCACGTATTTTAGATTCCTTTACTTAAAACAACTTTTTTTTTAGTTTGAATCCATTGCCTAAAACAACTCTGTTTAGTTTGAAACTGCAATACCGTAGCTATGAGGGACGCGGTGGTGGTACGGTATGTTCCTTATAACCGAAGGTCTCTGTTTCGAATCTACCTCAAGCCACTGCGTAGCCACCCAGCGCCATCGATGTTCTGTCGCATGGTTTTATGCTCTTCTGAACTCCGGAAGAAGGGCAATATTAAAATAGACTGCATTGCATATATATGTCACGTCAAAAATCACCAGCGTATGAATCGTTTGACAGAATCTCTTTGTGCCACTGCACGTTCTGCAGCAAACTTAACGCGACTCTGATTAGCTTCTCCCGCAGAGGGGCTATATAAATTGGCTATTAAAATAGCAATTGTATTTTCTCTCAGTTATTTCGGAGTTTATGTCATTAAACGGATTTATTATGCGATGATATGAAGCGAGTTCCCTGCTCTAGATATATAATGGATACGGAAAGATTTCTATAATTAATAATTTGTGGTCTTTGACAGTGGTTGGCCAGAATTCGATGGTTGCAGGAGATACCTCTGGTGCCGATCAGCTGAGGAAAGCATCCTTTGGTCTCTCGGCCGCTGGCATCTTCATCACGGTCATTGTCGTCGTCATCACCGTATCTTGCATTTTCAACGCCAAAAGTGGGGAAATAGCAGGAGCAGTAGCAGGAGGAGCAGCAGGAGGTGCAGCAGGAGGTGCAGCAGGAGGAGCAGCAGGAGGTGCAGCAGGAGGAGCAGCAGGAGCAGCAGCAGAAGCAGGAGCAGAAGCAAAAGCAAAAGGAGCAGCAGGAGGAGCAGCAGGAGCAGAATCAGGACTAATATCAGGAGGAGCAGGAGGAGCAGCAGCAGGAGCAAAAGCAAAAGCAAAAGGAGCATCAGGAGCAGGAGCAGAAGGAGGAGCAGTGACAGAAAAAGGAGCAGGAGGAGAACGAGCAAAGGAAGGATCAGAAAGAAAAGAAAAAGCAGGAGGAGCAAACGAAAAAGCAGAAGAGGCAAAAGCAGAAGGAGTAAATGAAAGACCAAGAGGAACAAAAGAAGAAGCAGTAGAAGAAGAAAAAGCAGAAGGACCAAAACCAGGACCAGGTAAAGCAGGAGAGGCAAAAGAAGGAGCAGGAGTAACGAAGGGCAGGAGAGGCAAAGAAGTAACGGGAGGATTACGAGGAGCAAAAGAAGGAGCAGGAGGAGCAGATAAAGCACAAACAGAAGAAACATTGGTGCGTTTCCTGTTTTTTAAAACTCAGTAGTTAGACCACTTCTAATAAACGACCCGTAAACTCTCCATCTAGCGTCCCATTCACAGTCTCTCTTTCCTACCCATCTGTCTGAAAGTGTTTTACTCTGTCGCCTCAACAGCTATCTTCACTCAAACGACCTCCTGAACCTAAATCAATCTGCCTACACCAAACCGTCTTCTACTGAAACCGTCCTCGCTTCGCTATGCAGCAAACTTGTCATGGCGAGTTTCTTGTTTGTTTCGTTTGGACATTTCTGCTGACTTCAATACAATAGCGCTTGCAATTACTAAACGCCTTTCTGCCGTGTTTGGAATCTCTGGTACTGTCGTGTCGAGGATCCAGTCGTACCTTACCTCACGTTCATTCATGGCGTTGGTCACTCATCTAATCCGCACACCCTCACCTGGGGTGTTCCTCCAGGTTCTGTTCTCGGTCCTCTGCTATTCATTCTTTTCCATTCTCCAATCATCAAACTGATTTCGAGTGCACTGTACTAAATTTTGTGGTATCATTTCCCCATACAAATGTATAAATGCTAGCACTGTACAGGGGTCAGGGCTTTGACCAATCCACTTTTTGGCCGCCATTTCTGGACTTAAATTGCTTCATGCAGGGAACCGATTATTCAAATACGCAGATGATTGCTATTTGATAATTCCTGCCTCAAACATAACGACCACTGACTCTGAACTTGCCCACATAGCTGAATGGGCCAGAAATTGCAACTTGCGCTTAAATCATAGTAAGCAGGGCTGTAGTCGAGGGTATACGCGGGTATACAGCGTATACTTACCTCTAGAGAAATTTGACAGCGTATACTCAGCGCTCGAGACGAGGGTATACGCGGGTATACAGCGTATACTTGCCTCTGAGGATGAAATTTTGAGAAAAATAGAGGTTTTTCAAGGTTTTTAGGGCGAATGACTAAAAAAAAAAAAAAAAAAAAAAAAAAAAGGTCATCAACTTTTTGAGAGACGAAATCGTAAAAAGTCTGAAAATTTTCAGAGAATTGGTGAAAAGCCTGAAATTTTTCCTAAAAAAAGGTCTTCAAATTTTTTTTGACGCCGCTGGTCACCGGTAGCGTATACTCACCTCAAATTTTACCACTACAGCCCTGATAGTAAGTCTTGTGAAATCATAATAAGGCGTCCTCGAACCAAAATTCTAGATACCCCTCCGCCCATTGCTGGGATCGTACGTGTAAATGAAATAAAAATTTTGGGAGTCACTCTTTCTGAAAAAATTGGGTTCTCCTCGCACATTAACAACATCTGTTGTAAAGCTAAACAATCCTTTTTTGCTCTGCGAGTCCTGGTTTCGCATGGATTAACTGGAAGCCGCCTTCATGATGTTGTACGTTCCACCACAGTGGCACGAATGTTGTACTCATCTCCAGTCTGGTGGGGATTTTCCAATGGTCTTGAGAGAGAACGTCTCTCTGCCTTGATACGTAAGCTTAAGCGACAAGGGTATCTGCCAACTGATACTCCTACATTTGACCTGTTGTGTTCTAAGGCGGACGATGCTCTCTTTGCAGCAATCCTTCAGAACCCAGGGCATGTCCTCCATGATTTGCTCCCTCCGATACGATCTACCGGATATTATCTTCGACCTCGCCGGCATAATCGCGAGATACCACGATGTGATCCTTTGACGGGGAAGGGTTACATTGCTAGATTACTGCATAAATGATAAGAAAACACTTGCTTTTTTAATTACTTATTTTATCATTTTTATTTCGATTTATTATTACTTCAATGTTTTACAATCAATGCTTCTAGCTTCTGTCCCATTGTGCGTTTGCTAATGGTGTAATAAAGAATATACTTACTTACTTACTTACTTTCCTTATCCTCTGTCGATCATCATCTCTATGCCGATGGTACACAACTGTTCATATCCTTCTACCCTCGCTCCTTTCCAGATGTACTGAATCGTCTACGTAACACCATCACCAAGATATCAGACTGGATGACCGCCAAACTGCCATGCCTTAATTCTTCAAAAACAGAAGTCTGTGCATCCAAGCAAACTAACCTATCCTTTCAACTATTGTGCAATAGACCTCGCTTTTCTCTATTTAGCGGACGGACTGACGGACGGACGGACGGACAGGCGTGATCATGAACTGTGTTCATTGAGTGTGGCAGATCCACGAAAGGAAGGAGGAGAAGGAAATGGGGTGGTGAGAAAGAGAGATGCAGACAGGAATTCCGTTACTATTTTTATGGGAGGTCCAATGTAATATCATCTGTGAGCAACTTAGAAATTGATCAGAATGTGTAGTGCTTTCACTTTCGCTGAAAAATGTCCGATCATTTGACAGTACGTGTAATTGAATGCAATTAGTCTTTCAAAAACATAGACATCGTGAAGGCTAATGAATACTTTTTCAATTGCCAGGTGTCTCGCTGCAAAATGTTTGATCATTTGACAGTAAGTGTAATTAGATGCAATTAGTCTTTCAACATAGACATCGTGAAGGCTAATGAATACTTTTTCAATTGCCAGGTGTCTCCGAAATAATGATCCTCTCCCCAGTGTTGACGTCGATGACAACGCGAATGGCTGACTATTGCACTTGTTCGATTCTACTAAAAACTCGTCTTTCGTAGGATGAACTAAGGGTGTCGTTTTAATTTTATTTAAATTCTATTGCGATTTCTATTTACATATACACAGGTTTTTAATTGATTATGCACGTTGTTCTCTGTTCATTGTTTAGTCTTGACTTTGACTTCAATAGAAAGTGTTAATACAAACAAGAAGACTTCTATGATTTTTGCTTCAGACCCAAGCGAGGGAAATTTCGAAGTTTCCATGTAACAAGAAAACCCCGTCGCTTTAAGACCATCCTTTCTGAATCACGGTGATCCCATTGATAAACCTGTGCTATTGATTTTGCTGGAAGAGAACATCAGGAAAGTCCGATCATTCTCGTCTCCTAAATTTCGACTTGTGTACTCTGAAAGCATAGTATCTGGTATAAAGTTAACGAAATCCCCTATACATGTTTTACCCCTCTGACGACGAGTCGCCCCTGATAGGAAGCCATGAGTAGGAGGCCTATGGTGTGTTACCTTGTTCATATTTTCGTCATAATATGTTTCGACGTCGGCATAAGAACGCGGATGGCAATCCTCTCCCTTGTGGCCTGGTCTTCTTGCCGACAGTGTAAGATCAATATGTTCGTTATGCCCGAGTTGGCTAGGGTTGCAGGTGAAGTAGAAATCTTGAAAATCCAGCCCAGGCGGGATTTGAACCCCGATCTTTCGATTGAGGCGCTGAGCACAGTGAGGATCGCGCATTACGCTTTGTAAAATTCATAACTTCTAAATTATCATATTGTTTGGGGGAACCGGGTTGCTTGAACAAATTTCATAGTTTATTGTTGCATTTTTCAATTTTTGGAACGACCTAGAGCCGATTAGGCCATATATATATATATATATATATATATATATATATATATATATATATATATATATATATATATATATATATATATATATATATATATATATATATATATATATATATATATATATATATATATATATATATATATATATATATATATATATATATATATATATATATATATATATATATATATATCTCTTCTTATTGGCCTTCGCAAGATCCGTCTTTCTCCTCTCCAATCCGCACTCCATGCTGCTGCTAGACTCATTGCTCGTCTCCCATGGTTCTCTCTTCATGGTTGAACAACTCCATTGGCTCCCTCTCTCTGCCCGTATACAATTCAAAGTGCTTATTCTTGTGCCAAGTCTTAACTGCACTGGGAGCGGTTAGTTTTTCGTTTACGATTTCTCATCGTCACAGGTAGTATCTAGGTTAAGAAAATACAAAGGTTAGGTGACTATAGCACATACATGGTTATAATTATTCAATTAGTACCAATTAATTAAATGTATATTATATTTGAACATAATGTGCCCTAATTGTGACGATTGTCTGATAGGCCTAGGCTACTTGAACAAGGTATTATTGAAAAATGCATGGGTTGGTTGCAACGTGATCAACTTCCTGCAAAGAAATTAGGTCACACTGACCTAGAAGCTATTCTGTGCAAGTGAGGCGAGTTAATTTTACGTTGCTATTATTTAGCGCATCGTTGGCGAGGGCGTTGCAACCATCACCTGACGCAGCCAGCCTCGGTCTCCCTATATCTTAAATTTGAATCTTCTTTATAATAATATCTCATTATCGATTCACGACCAACGCCTCAGCATCAGCTTGCCTTGCTTTTATTTCGCTTAATGACTATTGCCTATCTACTCCTCCCTCACGTTCTCCAACCTGACTCGCTCCTGCTTCCTTCAACTGAGGGGTCTCATCTTCTGTCTTTACCACCATAGTTCACGCATTTGTTTGCTCACGCTTGGACTACTGTAACTCGCTCCTCATGGGTCTCCCTAAGCAGCGTCTCTGTCCCCTTAAATATGTTCTACATGCTTCTGCTAGGTTCATTGCTCGACTCCCCGCTTTGTCCATATGTATGCTTGCGCGCATCCGTTATACGATCCACCTCCTTGTCTCTAAAATCTCAGCAGGGTACGGCCCCAAAATATCTCTCGAACTATCTGCAAAAGCTGCGATCTGCATCTTCTCGCTCGTTGCGCTCTGGGAATCGGCTTGATCTTTTTGTTCCCAGGACTCAAACTGCCTTAGCCCAGCACCGGAGGTTTGCTTTTGTGGGTCCAACGATCTGGAATGACCTTCCACCTGCTCAGGTCCAAACTAATGACTGGCTTTTCCTCATCGGCCTCGCGTTCTCTAAAGACATTTCTGTTTCCTCGGGGCTTCTGTGCTGAGAGCGCCTCTGAATAGTTATCCTGCCTCTGAATAGTTATCCTGCCAGTTATCCTGCCTCTGAATAGTTATTCTGCGAGAGGCGCTTTATAAATTTCTAGATATGATATGATACGATGAACTATTGTATGCACTAGAGAGTTATACCCATGCTACGGACATGCAGTGGTAGCTGTGCTTTTCATACATGTGTACATGCAAACGTGAATTATACAGATCTATCTGGTTTCTTGTCTTCTTATGTCTGCATTAATCAGAGTCCGGAAAATTTGAAATATTTTCCTTAACGTCACTGCATTTCTAACTAAACAAGAAACGCGTTCGATGAGTCATAACTCGATTGTTTTTTGCACCCAGGAATTTAACCTGATCCAACCCAATTAATTCTATAGCATCGTTATCATAATGTCAAAGAAATCATTCGATGGTCACTTTGATTGAATTCACAATCTAGACTCGTAATTCATTCGAAAAACCAGGTGGAAATCTGACAGACCAGAGAGACCGGAAGCCGGGTTATGGTGGACGATGGGGTAGGTAAGTTGAAGAGAAGAGCCCTAAGTTTAGATATCAATTACATCAAAGAAATAACAGAACAAAGTGAGTTGGGCAGCGGATTCAAAAATATCGGACCAATGACCGAGAGAACCAAAGAGAAAAACGTTGTTCGGGTGCGGTTTGCATCAACAGTCACGGAGTCCGTTGATCGACTACAATATCAATTTGTGGGAGAGGAGTGTTCGTGATGTGTCACTTTCTATCGAGCTCTTAACTCGGCGAAACAGCTGTCGCGACGGCGTAATTGTGAGGCGTGTAATGAGATATTGTTTAACGAATATTGCAATCGTCTCTGACAGTTCGCTGTTTCTTCATCCGAGGTCCTACAGCTAATTTTAGAGTTCTTATCAGTTGATTCATCATGCATAGCAGTGTACAGTCTACACATATATACATGTACATTACTACACGCTCATTTGCATGCTTGCTGTCTTGCCTTTAAATTGTCTTCGTGCATCCCGTCCTTTCTATTCGTAAGTTCCTTGCCCTTTCTTTATCTTAATCTCGAGTTCATCAAGTTTTTTAAAATCAGCCAGAGACCATACGGACAAAGATTCATCGTTGGCTGGAAATCGGTCGAGAGAAACGGTTTATTAAGAAATTAATTTCTCCCTGACATAGATCTTCGTTTGCAATCAGAACTCGGACGTTCTGAAAAGAGGCAAGTCTACTTAAAGAAATTACAGTCGTTCATTTAACGTTCTTAAACTCAGGCTGTAACATTTCAATGACTTGATTTTAATATTCCAATGCAGTCTTCATTTACTGATCAGTATAAATAATTTGCACGTGCTTAGCCATAAATACAGGTAGAAGTCGGCAACGTTTTTCTCTCTCTACAACATAAATTGTCTTGTGGTCACAGACACGACAAACGTAATCGCCAAAATGACAGAGTAGTCAAAACAAAGGACATGTTGGTTGCGGACATGCATTGCGAACAATGCAAAACAATTAGGTTTAAAATTGTCTTCTTTCTAATGTTCAGGAGTGGACACACGACCATACGACAAAACATCGAGGGCACTGAGCAATATTGTGATTGAAGAACTTCCTGAAGGGCCCTGCAGGCCTGCACACTAAGTGTTTTCAGTGTATGCTCGAACTCCTGCTATACGTTTTACAGGCCGAGCGCTCAAACCAAGAAGCAACATTGTGGCCATTGGCATTTCTTCTAAAGAAATGTTCTATAAAACCGCAGGTAGTCATTTTAAAAATTACACTAAGTTTAAGAGTAACCTTACTTCTACAACAAACACAGGAGAGAGAGAAAAGAAATAAAGGATGAGTTGTTTTATTTGTAACTAACTAAGCAGAACTAACTAAGCAGAAGGACGACATAAAAAGATTGGAGGCCTTCGAGATGTGGGTGTGGCGCAGAATGGAGAGAGTTAGCTGGGCGGAACGGAGGACGAACGAGGAAATCCTGCAAATGGTAGAAGAGCAAAGATCACTCATAAGTACTATACGCGGACGACAAAGGAAATGGATCGGGCACATCCTAAGGAGTGAGACACTGTTAAGAGACATCATGGAGGGAAGGATGGAGGGGAAAAAGACGCGAGGAAGACCGAGGGCAATGCTGCTAGACTGGATGATGACAAAAGAAGAAGGATACAGTGGACTGAAGAGAAGAGCGCAAGACAGAGAACGATGGCGTCATTGGTCATACGAACCTGCCGGTGAGCAGAGAACATAAAGAAGAAGAAGCAGAACATATCACAGAATTCTACACTTAGTGTTTCTTAATGAAAACTGAAATACATGTATGTAAATAACGGATTCGAAATGATATCAGTACTTTGAGAAATCTCAGTTATTTTCACTATGAATAGTGGGGTCCATAGAGTAGTGGTAACATCACTGGCGTGAAGTGCAGTAGGTAGCGGGATCGCTTCCCGCAACCCACCTAAAGGTCCACTCAGCCTATCATGAGATGTAGAATGTGATGGGCGCCTTGCATGGCTGCCTTATACAGTTAAAATTCGACTCCTGTAATAACTTGTGATCATCCGTTCATACTGACTTGTTATCATAATGCGTAATTGTCAGTTTGAAAATATTAAACGAAGATTATTATTAATACAATTAAGGTTTTCGAAGTAGATAAACAAATGGGGACAATCAATCCTGATTGTTTTATTTTCTGATTTGCTGCTTTTTTGTAAGATTGAAAATACTTCTGTACAGTAAGAATTGGTGTATTTTTAACCGCTTAAACTTCCGTTCACTAATGATAGATTTGATTCAAACACTGATTGACACTTTTTAATTCTGATAATCATTTTCTTCATTTTCTGTGATAAATTCAAACACACTTGCGTATCAAAAATAGCTATAATTTTATATTCGAGATATTTGAAATAAGGTTAGCGTAAGAGAGGTAACCGGTTGGACTTTATAACGTGTAGCGATATTCATATAAATAAAAAATGTTTTATTTATGCGTCTTGATATAAAATTTACGTGAAATGTAAGATACGGTTTTTATGCTCCTTGATTTCAGATTGAAACCCACATTGCAGAATTTGTGCTTATTAAAACTTTCCTAAAGCCTCCATTTCTGATAATCCCCTATTTGTTCATGTCTGAAAAAATTGTTTGACATCTAAATTTGAGACAATATGCACCTGCTGTGATTGGTGATCGCACGAACACAAATCCTTACAAGCTTAATCTGCCGACGCCTGAAATGAGTTACTTTGGTGCCTTTATCCTCAACCAGCGCCCCAGCCACAGCAGCAAACCCAGCAACAGGTTATTCTTGTGAATGCCAATAATCGGCCAAAGAAGGGTGCCGAGAAAGAGAAAAAACAGCTTTTTTCTATGGTCCCAGCAATTTTTATGGCCTCCTTCGTCCTCTTCTGCATCTGGAGCAAACCTAAAGCGTCTCCAATAGGTTTCTTCCACAGTGGAGCTATATAAATTCCCTATTAAAAAAGCAATTATATTTTCTCTCGATTATTTAAGATTTTATGCCGTTATATCGATTTATCTTCCAATGATATAAATATATAATGAATTCGGAACGATTGCTGTAATTAATAATTTGTGGTCTTTGACAGTGGTTGGCCAGTATTCGATGGTTGCAGGAGATACCTCTGGTGCCAATCAGCTGAGGAAAGCATCCTTTGGTCTCTCGGCCGCTGGCATCTTCATCACGGTCATTGTCGTCGTCTCTTGCATTTTCAGCGCCACAGGTGGGGCAATAGCAGGAGGAGTAGCAGGAGGAGTAGCAGGAGGAGTAGCAGGAGGAGCAGCAGGAGGAGCAGCAGGAGGAGCAGCAGGAGGAGCAGCAGGAGCAGAAACAGGACTAATGGCAGAAGGAGATGCAGGAGAAGCAGCAGGAGCTGAGTGTGAACTAGTAGCAGGAGGAGTAGCAGCAGGAGCAGAGGCAGGGGGAAAAGGAACAGGAGGAGGAGCAACAGCAGCTCCAGGAGCAAAAGTAGGAGCAGGAGGAGCACTAGGAGGAGCAGGAGGAGCAATAGAAGGAGCAGGAGGAGCAAAAGGAGGAGCAGGAAGAGCAAAAGGAGGAGTAGCAGGTGGAGCAGCAGGAGCAGAAACAGGACTATTAGCAGGAGGATTAGCATCATTGGCAGGAGAAGGAGGAGCAGCAGGAGTAGCAGCAGGAGCAGGGGCATGGAAAAAAGGAACGTTTTTCTCTCTACAACATAAAGCAACAGAGGCTCCAGAAGCAAAAGGAGGAGCAGGAGGAGCAATGGGAGGAGCAGGAGGAGCAATAGAAGGAACAGGAGGAGCAAAAGAAGCAGGAAGAGCAAAAGGAGGAGCAGGAGGAGCAAAAGACAAAGCAGGAGGTGCAAAAGAAGGAGCAGGGAGAGAAAAAGAAGAAGCAGGAGGAACAGAAGAAGAAGCAGAGAGAGCAAAAGAAGGAGCAGGAAAAGTAAGAGAAGGAGCAGGAGGAACAAGAGAAGAGGCAGAAAGTGCAGAAGTAGCAAAAGAAGGAGTGGGAAGAGCAGAGGGAGTTAAAGAAAGTGCAGGGGCAGCAAAGGGAGGAGCGGGAGGACCAAAGAAAGGAGAAGGAACAAAAGAAACAGCAGGAGGATCAAAAGAAACAGCAGGAGGAGCAAAAGAAGGAGCAGAAAGAACAGAAGTAGGAGCACGAGTAGTTATAGAAGGAGCAAATGGAGCAGAAGAAGAAATAAAGGGTGCAGTAGAAAAAGCAGGAGGAGCAGAAGAGGCCGGAAGAGCAACAAAAGAAGGACTACTAGGAGCAGAAGAAAGAGCAAGAGGAGCAGAAGAAAAAGCAGAAGCAGCAAAAGAAGGAGCAAAAGAGATAAAAGAAGGAGCAGGAGAAGTAAAAGAAAGAACAGCAGGACGAAGAGAAGAAGCAGAAAGAGCAAAAGAAGATGCGGGAAGAGCAGAAGTTGCAAAAGAAGAAGCAAGAGGAGCAAGAAGAGCTAAAGAACGAGCATGGGGAGCTAAAGAACGAGCATGGGCGGCAAAAGAAGAGGCAGTAGAACAACAAGCAAAAGCAAAAGGATCAGAAGAAGAGGCAGAAAGTGCAGAAAAAGCAGCAGGAGCAGCAAAATATGGAGCAGGAGGAGCAGAAGACAGAGAAAAAGGAGCAGAAGAAGGAACAAAAGGAGCAAAAGTAGGAGCAGAAGTAACAAAAGAAGGAGCAGGAGTAGCAAAAGAAGGAGCAGCAGCAGCAAATGAAGGAGCAAGTGGAAAAGAAGGAGCAGAAGGAACAAAAGGAGGAGCGCGAGCAGCAAAAGAAGGAGCAGAGGGAACAGCAGAAGAAGGAGGAGCAGAAGAAGAAGTTAGAGGAGCAAAAGAAGGAGCAGGAGTAGCAAAAGAAGGAGCAGGAGAAGTAAAAGAAAGAGCAGGAGGAGCAAGAGAAGGAGCAGAAAGAGCAAAAGAATATGCAGGAAGAGCAGGAATTGCAAGCGAAGAAGCAGAAGGAGCAAAAAGAGCTAAAGAAGTAGCATGGGCAGCAGAAGAAGAAGCAAACGGAGCAGAAAGAGGACCAGAAGGAGCATGTGAAAAAGGCGGAGGAGAAAAAGGACGAGCAGGAAGAGAAGTAGAAGAAGCAGTTGGAGCAGAAGAAGAAGCAAGAGGAGCAGAAGTAGGAGCAGGAACAGCAAAAAAAGGAGCAGGAGAAGTAAAGGAAAGTGCAGGAGGTGCAAGGGAAGGAGCAGAAAGAGCAAAAGAATATATAAGAAGAGCAGGAGTTGCAAAAGAAGAAGCAGAAGGAGCAAGAAGTGCTAAAGAAGGAGCATCTGGAGCAAAAGAGGGAACAGAAGGAGCAGAAGGAGGAGCAAGAGGAGCAGAAGGAGCAGTAAGAGCACGAGGAGCAAGTAAAAGAGAAGGAAGAGCAAAAGAAGGAGCAGAAGGAGCAAAAGAAGAAGCAATTGGAGCAAAAGAAGGAACAGGAAGAGCAAAAGAAGAGCAAAAGAACGAGCAGGAGGAGCAAAAGATGCAGCAGGAGGAACAGAGGAGCAGGAGTATTTGGAGGAGTAAAGCAAGGAGCAGAAGGAGCAGAAAAAGCATGAACAGGAAAATATGGGTACGTTTCCTGCTTTTCTAAAACTCGGCCGTTAGACCACTCCTAATAAACGACCCGTAGACAATGAGTTCCTCTCCATCTAACTTCTCATTTACAGTCTCTCTCTCTCTCCTACCCCAACTGTCTGAAAGTGTTTTACTCTGTCGCCTCAACAGCTATCTTCACTCAAACGACCTCCTGAACCTATATCAATCTGCCTACACCAAACCGTCCTCCATTGAAACCGTCCTCCAAATGCTATACAGCAAACTTGTCATGGCGAGTTTCTTGTTTGTTTCGTTTGGACATTTCTGCTGACTTCAATACAATAGCGGTTGCTATAACTAAACGCCTTTTAACGCCTATCAACTTTTCGGCAACAGAGCACGCTTCTCCAGCGCCTTACTTTTAACAGGAACGGACGGACGGACGGACGGACGGACAGGCGTGATCAAGAACTATGTGTAGACCTGGGAGTCGACCCCAATAAGTCGACTTGGGTCGACTTGGTCATCCCAAGTCGAGTCGAGTCGTTTCTGCTTAGCGCAACTGACCCCAAGTCAAATTTATACAAGAAAAGTGACTTCAAGTTGTTTTTTCCGCAAGTCGACTTAAACCTACTTGAGACACAAACAATTTTAATTTATCACGTGGTCACACTAATTATCGTGAAAGCACTGAGGTCATGGCAGCATTTAAGCAGTTTTGTAGTGTTTTGACAAAAATGAATGAGTTCTAACGTCTACCGCGTACTTAGGCTGCGATATTATGTTGCAGTATCGACGCCGTGGATGGGCTAGTTACTTCTAGTCGTCAGCGAATTAGACGCAAAGACAGCTGTTTCTCGTAATTAATAAATCGATCGTTTGTCGCTACTTTGGTGCACTGCATCAGTCTTCTTCACACGACAAAACTGTTATATTGGACAGTAATCGACTTTATTGTCAGTGAGTAGTAGGCCTACTGTAGGATGATAGGCATGCATTGCTAAGTTACGGAAGGACGTAATTGGCCAAATAATTATGGCAACAAATTTAAAACGTATCATTATAATACGCCATTCAGTGCAACCAGTTTCTTATGAAATCATTCGTGGGCATTATGTGACAATATACGAAGCAATTATTTCGGTAAATATGAAAAATTCGCCATTTTTTATATATTTTCGCACCGTTCCCGTTTTGGGGACGCTAGGCGCTAATGGGTTAAGGTGTAAAAATAACGTTGTTTAGCCTGATAGCAGTGATGGGCAATAGTTAACTAAAAAGTTGCTAACTTTTAGTTAGAGTTACATTTTTAGGTAAGGATGAATTTAACTAGTAAAAATAGTTGTCGTGGTCTACGCGGGTGCATGCATCAAGGGAAGAAAACCGACGCGTCAACAAGCTTGTTTACAACGCACGGAAAATTCTGCAACAAGCTGTCAACATTAATTCGGTGCATGCAACAAGGATATACGTGTTCAGTAGGACTTTCCAGGGAAAAGTACAGTGACGTCACAGAACGTTCTGGAATCCGGGAGAACTCTATATAAGATAGACCTGCTGTACATTAAGGGCCTTTTGACGAAGATTTGTAAACGTTGAAACATTGATCGTATAACGTTCAATCGAGACCAGCCAACCTGTGTGCTGTCTACGATTGTGATATTTGATAGACGAGTTGACTTACTCTACACTTAATCGACTTTATTTTTAAATAAAGATCTTTTAATAGTTCCTTCGTTGGTTCGTCGTTGCGATCGAAGGAGTCGACCGCGACATTATTGGTGTCAGAAGTGGGATCATCGGTGTTGGATCCGGTGAAGAAGACGCGAGCCGGCGGAGGAAGGAGTCAACCCGGAGGATCAAGAGACGGTCTGTTCCAGACAGCGAGCGGATCGAGACGCCTTTCTACCGTGGGAGACGGGTGAATCGGCATACGACAGTCGGACGGACGAAGTGCGTCGTTCGGCTGAGACAGCAGAAGACAGCAGTCAACATACGGGTAAGATCCTAGGTGTTGTCGTGGCTGAGAAGGAGAAAAGAGAGTGGAGTTGCAGCCGAGTGGGAGGCAGCCATTATTTCTCTTTCAATATCTGCTGATTATTTCTTTGAAATTTGATCCATTGTTGTGATCGAGGCCAGACTTGCGTGAGCTTGTAGAGTTTTTGCGTACTTGGCGAGTGTACTTCTTTGGATACTGAATAGTTGCACTTTGGGTTGTGGAATTTTCCTTTTGTGTGGCGGGTTTGCCGCGTGGTGTCTGTTTTTTTTTGTTGTTGACTGACTGTTTGTAAAAATGGAAGCGTTGACAACAGAGATGCAAGCGAATATTCGCAAAATGTCGTCTGAGCGCCTTAGGGTGTATCTTATGAAGGCAGGAAGGGACGATGATGATGTTATGTCATGGGATCGAAATCAATTAATGGAAGAATGGGCCATGGAGATTGGAAAAGAGGAAGAGGAATTTAAGGGTAGTCCAATATCTCCAACAGGAGTGGATTACGAGCTGCAGAAGCGCCGTCTGGAGTTCGAAATCCGTAAATATGAAGAACAAAGGGAGGAACGGAAGGAGAAGGAAGAAAGAGAAAGGGAGGAACGGAAGGAGAAGGAAGAAAGAGAAAGGGAGGAACGGAAGGAGAAGGAAGAAAGGGAGGAAAAGAGGAGAGAGGAAGAAAAGAAAGAACAAAGGGAGAAGGAAGAAAGAGAAAGGGAGGAACGGAAGGAGAAGGAAGAAAGAGAAAGGGAGGAACGGAAGGAGAAGGAAGAAAGGGAGGAAAAGAGGAGAGAGGAAGAAAAGAAGGAAAGGAAAGAGAAAGAAGAAAGAGAAAAGAAGGAACGGAAAGAGAAAGAAGAAAGGGAGAGGAAGGAAAAGCAGGAAGAACGAAATGTTAGAGATTCTTTAGCAAGTCGTACTAAGCGTTATAGTGATGCCCTTAAGAATATTCTTTGGAAATTTCCTTCCGACCCTATAGAAATTCCAGGTTTCTTTGATCACTTGGATGGTTTGTTTAATGTGTATGAGGTGGATGAAGATGTTAGAGCAAAATTATTGCTAGCCATTTTAAGTGAAAGAGCTAAGGCATTAACCATGCGCCTTACTGAGGCACAGCTCCATGACTACAAATTCCTGAAGGAGTTTTTGCTAAGGGAGTTTAAGATAAGCCCTTCAAATCTTAGAGCCCGATTTTGGTCGTTGCACAAAGCATCGGACGAATCATTTACGATCTATTCATCCAAATTGCGTGTGGCTCTTATGTATTATTTGAAAAGTAGAAAGATAACTGATGAGTTTGATAAACTTGTAAGTTTATTGGTTGCGGATCGGCTTAAGGAGTCCTTGTCGAAGGCTTGTTTAGATTATATCTTGGCCCAAGAAAAAGAGGAGTGGTTGAGCTGTGAAGACATAGCTAATGCGGCTGACATTTATGTAGCGTCGCATGATGGTGGGAATGACTTAGTATGCCGTAGTCATCCGACACCGAAGTATAACAATTGGACGAGAGGTCAACCACATGTTCAAGTCAATAACCAGACAGCTCAACCCAAGTCTCCCAAACCGGAAATAAGGGGTGAAGCCAAGATAGGTGCGAGGGTGTCTCAGGAGGAGGCCAAGGTAAAGGGTCTCTGTTTCCTATGTCATCAGAAGGGTCATAGGGCAAGGGAGTGCCAGACCAAACCAAGTTCTAAAAAGGTGAGTACTTGTATATCTGGGAACCCAACTGAAGAAGTGACCGACTTATTTGTTGAGAAGGTCAACGTGTTGCATGAGATACCTGAACAGGTAAAGCAAGGGAATTTATTGGATAATTCTAAACCAATAGGGTTGGAAACTGCTGTAAGGGTATACGAGAATAGTATTGATGGATTACAAGAGAGGTCGTATATCAATGTACAGATTGAAGATCTCCCTTCTCAGCCAGCATTATCTGATTCAGGAGCAGAAATTTGTTGTATTGATAAGAAATTAATTGAGTCACTAAACTTACCCGTGATTAAACGGATTAATATAATTGGTTTTCAGGGAGAAGGATGTAAGGCAGATGTAGTATACCTACAAATGAAATTAGCTAATTCAATGGAAGGAACGACGAACATTGCGCCATCTTTGTGCGTCATGTTCGCTGCAGTCCCTGAACTAAATGAACGGGTTATTCTGACACCCCATGTTGTGGACCTATTAAGGGATAGTTCACAATATGTAGTGATGGTAGCTGGCGTAGATCGATGTGTACAAATAAATAAAGGGGCAGAAGAAGATAACTTAGAAGTTAACAGCAACGAATCCTTGCCGTCAGAAGTGAATGAATATTCTCAGGAGCAACTAGTTGATGATTCAGATAATTTTCTTGATGTTGAGTCAACAGAGTTCAAGTCTGATGAGGGAGTAGCGAATAATGATACTTTATTGCGTGAGCAACAGAATTGTCACAGTCTTATACCTTGCTGGCAACAAGCGAGACAGAATAAAAATAATTTCTTTATAGATAATAACCTCCTGTACCACAAAGGGGAAATTATGGGACATAAGGTTAATCAATTATGTTTACCGGAAGATAGAATCGAGGTTGTCTTGCGAGTAGCACACGATGCCCCATGTGCTGGGCACATGGCTTTTAAGGCAACGAGAGCCAGGATCAAATTAAACTTTTGGTTTCCAAGAATGGATGAGAGGATTCGCGAATATTGTGCGTCTTGTCAAATTTGTCAACTAAGAACTCCAGTTAAAGTGGCAGATCGAGTCCCGATCACTCCTATTCCGAGGGCGGATGAACTCTGTTTTAACCATCTAAATATGGATTGTATTGGCCCTATGGTAGTGACTGGAGAATCCAACAAATCGAAACCCCAGTACAATTATGCTCTGGTTCTGGTGGACAAATTTTCTCGTTGGCCGATGGCGTATCCTCTTAGATCGCTGAATGCAAAGGGAGTTTGTGAAGCTCTGTTGCAAGTTTTTACAACTTTTTCTATTCCAAGGATCATCAGTTCTGATTGTGGTACCAACTTTACCAGTCGTTTGACGAAAGAATTCTTGCGGCGAATGGGTTGTAGTCCCAGATTTAATACCCCTGGACATCCTGAGGCAGCTGGATTGGTTGAAAGATGCAACCAAAGCTTGAAAACCATGATCTTTAAGCTTGCTCAATCTGATCCTCGTGGATGGCACCAATTGTTACCGTTTGTTCTGTGGAGCCTTAGAGAAAAACCTTCAGGCACGACTCATATTTCGCCATTCACTATGGTTTATGGAACTCTTCCTCGGGGTCCACTTAGTGTGTTGAAGGAATCGTGGGCTGGCGAACGAAAAGTACCTCTTAACTTAGGTAAATCACCCGAAGAGTATCTCCAATCACTGAAGGAAAACCTCGAATTCGCGAAAGTTTATGCAGATTACTATAGTGATATAGAAACAAAGCGGTATGCAGATTATTATAACTTGCGTAGTACTGACAGAAAATACGAAGTTGGAGATAAAGTAGCAGTATTAGCACCAGATTTTGGTAGTTCTAAATTTTATAGTCGATGGCAAGGACCTGCTACCGTAGTCAAGGTTAAATCCCCATATTCTTATATAGTAGAAATAGAGGGAAAACAAAGACATTTACACGCAAATAAGATCAAGCGATACCATGAACGACTCGAACAAGCGATGATCAATAGCTGTTCAGTAATTGTTGATCAAGATGAAGAATTTGGTATAGTAGAGGTTGTAGATCAGGAAGAACGTGAACAAATAAGCCCGAGTAAGCGAATTGATCCTCTGATTATAGCGCATCTTTCGCAAGAGGAACAGAAGCAACTTTTTGAAGTTTTGGATCGGCACACGGCAGTATTTGTGGATAAACCTGGGTATTGTCCAGTATTAGAACATGAAATTAAGATAACTCATGATTTCACTCCTAAGCGTTTAAGGGCATACTTAAACCTGAAGTACAACGCCAGATAGAAGAAATGTTGGCATTAGACATCATTCGACCATCGAAAAGTGAAATGGCCAGTCCGGTAGTTTGCGTTTTAAAGGGACCCAAAGGTCAAAATGGCGTTCGATTGGCAATTGATTATCGCCATGTTAACAAATATTCTCTAGGTGATTGTTACCCGACCCCAGACATTGCTGACGTCTTACAAAAGGTGGGACGGGCAAAGTTTATTAGTGTTTTCGACGCGAAATCGGGGTATTGGCAAATTCCAGTTCGGAAAGAACATCGATGGCTTACGGCATTCGTATGTGATGCAGGACTTTTTGAGTTCACAAGAATGCCGTTTGGACTCAAGTCCGCTAGCAATACCTTTATTCGTGCTATGACCCAAGTTTTACATCCAGTGCGAAGTTTTACCGAACCATTCGTCGATGATATGGCAGTGGTTTCAATGAATTGGAATGACCATTTAGAACATCTAGAGAAATTCTTGCAAACTATTGAGGAAGCAGGACTCACTTTGAATTTAAGAAAATGTAATTTTGCACAAAACAAAATAAAGTTTGTTGGCCATATAGTAGGGTCAGGTTGTATTGAACCTGATCCAGGTAAGATCGCTACGATCAATGATATCCATCCTCCAACAACAAAGAAAGAAGTTAGAAAGGTTATGGGTTTTTTCAGTTATTTTCGAAATTTTATACCTGCTTTAGCTGAAAAAGCACGGATAATAACTGATTTGACACGAGATAACATACCTACGAAGGTGCCTTGGGAGCAAAAGCATCAAGAAGCACTAGATAAGTTAAAGGATGATCTCAGTAAAGCTACACAGTTGCATACCATTGATTTCACTAAGGAATTTGGTTTAAGTGTTGACGCAAGTGCCACCGCGGTCGGGTGTTGCTTGTTTCAGTGGACCGAAGAAGGTCAAGAAAAACCAATTGCTTTTGCTAGTCTTAAACTTACAGATACACAGATGCATTGGTCTACAATTGAGAGAGAGGCTTTCGCAGTAATTTGGGCACTTAAACGATTCAAGTCATGGATATTCTTATCAAAGATAATCATTTATTCAGATCATAATCCTTTGTCTTATCTCACAGATGCAAGCCCTAAGAGTGCGAAACTGACTCGTTGGGCGTTAGCATTGCAAGAGTTTAACGTGGACTTTCGATATCGTCCTGGACGTCAGAACACGGTGGCTGATTTCCTCTCTCGGTTGTGACTCGGATGGTGAAGGGGGGAAATGGCCCGACACACAAGGATCGAGCCCGCAAATTGTGTGGATAAGTTGACTAACTGATGTGTTTTGTTTTGGTTGTATATGCTGTATCGAGATGGAGTCTGGAGGCCCGGCTTGATCGTGATGACCCGTTCGGGATGGTGCTGAAGACGTGTCATCATCTGAGGGCGGAGGGAATGTCGTGGTCTACGCGGGTGCATGCATCAAGGGAAGAAAACCGACGCGTCAACAAGCTTGTTTAGAACGCACGGAAAATTCTGCAACAAGCTGTCAACATTAATTCGGTGCATGCAACAAGGATATACGTGTTCAGTAGGACTTTCCAGGGAAAAGTACAGTGACGTCACAGAACGTTCTGGAATCCGGGAGAACTCTATATAAGATAGACCTGCTGTACATTAAGGGCCTTTTGACGAAGATTTGTAAACGTTGAAACATTGATCGTATAACGTTCAATCGAGACCAGCCAACCTGTGTGCTGTCTACGATTGTGATATTTGATAGACGAGTTGACTTACTCTACACTTAATCGACTTTATTTTTAAATAAAGATCTTTTAATAGTTCCTTCGTTGGTTCGTCGTTGCGATCGAAGGAGTCGACCGCGACAATAGTTTAGTTAACTAATATTTTTTAGTTGCTAACTAAAACGTTTAACTAACAAAATCAGCAGCTACGCAAGTTTTTTCCGCAATGAAACACTGTCAACAATTCAGTTGTCGTTATTACCATGTCAGAAGTCGACTTTAAGTCAAAAGTTGGTTACTTTTCTGCCAAGTCGGATCAAGTCGTTTTGGCTCCAAGTCGTCGACTTCAAGTCGACTTCAAGTTATTTTTGGGTCCAGTGGGGTCAGGTTGACTGACCAAAGTCACTCCCAGGTCTAACTATGTTGATAGTGTGTTGTAGCAGGTCCACGAAAGGAAGGAGGAGAAGGAAATTGGGTGATGAGAAAGAGAGATGCAAGCAGGAATTGGGTTACTATTTTCATGGGAGGTCCAGTGTAATATCATCTGTGAGCAACTTATATATTGATCAGAATGTGTAGTGCTTTCACTTTCGCTGCAAAATGTCCGATCATTTGACAGTACGTGTAATTGTATGCAATTAGTCTTTCAAAAACATAGACATCGTGAAGGCTAATGAATACTTTTTCAATTGTCAGGTGTCTCCGAAATAATGATCCTCTTTCGAGTTTTGCGTTTGACTCGATCACAAGACGGAAAGGCTGACTATTGCACTTGGTCGATTCTACTAAAGACCAGTTTTACATGGGCTGAACTAACTTCGTGGTTTTAATTTCATTTAAAATCTATTACAATTTCTATCCACAAATACAAACGATCGTTAATTAATTATACAAGTTTTTTCAGTGTTCGTTATTTAAACTTGGCTTTGACTTTAATAGAGAATGTTGGTTCAAACAAAATGATTGTTCAGTTTTGTGATTGTTGCTTCAAAGTCAGACGAGGAGACTTTCGGAGCTTCCATGCGACTAGGTGAGCATGCCTTAAGACCCTCCTTTCTAAATCACGGTGGTGCCTTTGGTAAACAAGTGCTACTGG
This sequence comes from Allolobophora icterica, assembly GCA_963556255.1. Taxonomy (NCBI): domain Eukaryota; kingdom Metazoa; phylum Annelida; class Clitellata; order Crassiclitellata; family Lumbricidae; genus Allolobophora; species Allolobophora icterica. The sequence continues at coordinate 53,742,755 of OY744612.1, forward strand.
TGCTTATCATGGGAACGTGCTTTTCTTTTCAGTGCTCTTCTGTTTAATTCGACTCTTGTTTACTCTCAAAGCATGATATAAAGTTAACGAAATGCCCTATACATGTTTTGCCCCTTTGAGCACGAGCCGTCCCTGAGAGGAGGCCACAAGTATAGTGTGTTAGCTTACTCATATTTCTCGACCTCGGCATATGAACGCTGATGGTCAATCATCTTCCTTGTCACCTGATCTTCCTGCCGACACTGTAAGTTCAATTTGTCTGTTATGAACGAGTTGGCTTGGGGTGCAGGTGAAGTCGAAATTTGGAAAATCCGGCCAATGCGGGATTTGAACCCCCGACCTTTCGGTTGAGGCGTTGACCACACTGAACACAAGAGGATCTTTCATTGCGCTTTGTAAAGATCCGGACAACTGGTAAATCATTGTATTGTTTGTATTATCTTAAATTTGGAGTGTCCTTATAAATAGGTCATTATCGATTAACGACCTACACATGAGTTCCTGGCCTAATGGTTAATGTCATTCTGGTCTGAGGTAGGCCTAGACTAAAGTATGCAAAACTATTGTGAGCACTGAGGAGTTTTACCCATGCAAGGGAAACAAGCAAACATAAATGCATCTGGCTCATATCTGCATGTACATGCATTCTTGAGCACTTTGGGGGGGGGGGTTCGAGGGCTCCAAAGGCCCTAGCTTAAGTGCCCTGCTATATACAAAGATACATCGTAAGTAAGTAAGTAAATGTATTCTTTACTAACCAATTGCTAATCGCACTTTGGTGTACAGACATCTGATAAACACAGTTGAAAAGTATATAATATCCTAAGAATAAATGTTTTGCGCATCAGGCTGTCGGCTAGGGGAATTATGCGGTTGTGGGCACGGGGCGGATGGAGTAGTAGCCTAGTATGGTTTAGTTGGAGGTAGTAGTTGGTGTTGGACATGGCCCGGGTCCGTCAGAACAGCCCCAGAGAGGCGAGTCGTGTTTCGAATAATTTGATTTTGTAGTCATACTGTCTTTGTGACCAAACATGATACCAGTTTGAAGGGCGACTTGTTTGCACAAGGAACGTTCAACAGGTCTTGATTACTCACGAGAGACTAGCGATAAGGGGTGTGATTAAGATATTGTGTAACCAATATTACAACGGTTCATGAATGCATGATTTGCATTTGTGCATAACAGGTCGTGTAGATGCTCATAAATTCATAATATATTCTAAGCCATTGAAAGCCACGCTGACATTGAATAATTTCTCTTTAGTTTTCTTTTGTTTGCAGAGAGTTCTAAAAGTGAAACTACTTTGATCGGAAAGCACACATTGTTCGTACATCATATATCTGCATTGCAACTCGTAGATTTTTTCTATCATTTTTCTGAAGGATTTTAGTGAGAGAAAACATAGGATCAAAATTAGTTGAGTTTTTATAGAACTGTCGATGACCCTCTACATATCTGGACAACCCCCGGAAACGATGCAGCGCTCGTGAATAAGCTAGTGCCCTACGCTTTATGAATTTGGGGTTTGCGGTTACGATTGCCATTAGACCTTCTGCATCTGTAACCAAACTAGAAATGCGTTGAACAATTATTTGACTGTTGTTTGAACCTGCATGACTTTGTTCAACTGCTCTGGAGCTCTTAACTCGTCAATGCAACCATGACGACGATTTTTGAAGAGTGCAATTAAAACATTGTTTAACTAACATTACGACCGTCCATAAGTACATGATTTGCAATTCATCATAACAGACAATGCAGTTGCTCATCATATATTCTAAGCATTCGAAAGCTGTCAAGTGCAATGTGTGTGTGTTCGCATGCATGCATACTTCCTTGTATGTTGGTCCGAATAACAAAACTCCTTAACAACCGAAACACTTTACCTTCGGTGTCATCGAATATTTAAAGATAGACTAACACAGAGTTAGCGTTCAGAGTCGATTGGAAGGTCTATGAATCAGACAGGTAACCGCTGTCCTCTATGAATTTCTCTTTTGCAGTTGGAACGCGCACATCTTGAAAAACAGGCAAGTTTTCTCCAAGCACTGCACAAAAAAGTCAGAATAGCTCCTTTAAAGCTCTCTTAGAACTGGGTCTGTAAAAAAAGTGAGAAAGCTGACAAAAAGACCAACAAGGGAAGGAGGAATAGCAGTAGAGGATCAAGAGGGGAAGATATTACAAGATCCAGCGGAGATCCGAAATCGTTGGAAAGAATACGTCGAAGAATTATATCAGAGTCAGGAAAAGCCGACGGATCTAGATGAGGGACCATGCATGGGGACGGGAGACGATGTGGGCCCGGAAGTGCTGAGAGACGAGGTATTGGCAGCGATTAGCGACATGAAGAACAATAAAGCAGAAGGGGTGGATAACATCCCAGCTAAAATACTTAAGAACTTGGGAGAAAAAGCAACAGGAGATTTAGTAAGACTATGCCAGGATATATACAGCACTGGGAAGTGGCCTGAGGACTTCCTACAGACCATCATGATCCCCATAAATAAGAAAAATAATGCAACGGCTTGTAAGGACCATAGAACAATTAGCCTGCTCCCACACGCAGCCAAGATCATGCGGAAGATAATCACAAAGAGAATCCAGGCAAGTGTAGAAGCGGACAAGGGCCTAGGAGAGGACCAATTCGGATTTAGAAAGGGTAGAGGCACAAGGGACGCCATCGGAGCCCTGAGGGTGCTAACGGAAAGAAGCTTAGAGTACGGCCAAGAGGTCTATATCTGTTTTGTGGATTATGAAAAGGCGTTTGACAGAGTAGATTGGAAAAAGCTGATGAATGCACTCAGACGAAGGGGTATAGATTGGAGGGACAGGAGGCTAATAGGAAACCTATATATGAACCAAACAGTGAAGATAAGAATTGAAGATAAGAATTGCTCAGAGGAAGGAGAAATTGGTAGGGGAGTAAGGCAAGGGTGCCCATTATCACCACTTCTCTTCAACATATACATAGAAGAACTAATACAAGAGGCAATGGAGCAGACACGAGAGGGTATAAAAGTGGGTGGAAGACTCATAAGAGCCATAAGATTTGCTGACGACCAAGCAATGCTGGCGACTACACAGGAGGGACTGCAGAAATTGATGGATCAATTAAACAGGACCTCCATAAAATACAACATGAAGATAAATATCGGAAAGACAAAGATTATGAGGATAAGTGCAGGGGAGGAGCAGATAGCAATGAAAATAACAATAAATGGAGAGGAGGTGGAACAGGTCAAGAGCTTCTGCTACTTGGGAAGTGTGATAACAACAGATGCAAGATGCCATAGTGGTATTAAACGAAGGATAGTGTTGGGAAAAGATGCGTTCACGAAAAGAGGAGAGTTGATGAGAGGAGGACTGAGCACAAACCTAAAGAAGAGACTTGTCAAGAAACTGGTATGGAGTGTGGTACTGTTAGTGTATGGGTCGGAGACGTGGACCATCAGGAAAGAGGTTATCAAGAGATTGGAGGCCTTTGAGATGTGGATATGGAGAAGAATGGAAAAGGTGAGCTGGACGGAGCGAATGACAAATGAAGAGGTGCTGCAAAGAGCAGAAGAAAAAAGATCACTGATGACAAAATTAAGAGAAAGACAAAGGAACTGGATTGGACACATATTAAGAGGAGACTCCCTCTTGAGAGAAATCATAGAGGGGAGATTGGAGGGAAGGAGGAGAGGAAGACCGTGACAGGTGATGCTGGGATGGGTGATGACCGAAGGCTACAGCGGACTGAAGAGATGAGCACAGAGAAGAGAGGAATGGCGTCATTGGAAGTGGAAACCTGCCGAAGGGCAGAGAACTTAAAGAAGAAGGTTAATTTTAACTGTTTGATAGTATATCCATTAAATTTCATGTTTGCAAAGTAGACAAACAACAGACCATCGATGTTTTTCTGTTTACTCTCTGGTTTTCAGCCTTCGTGTAAGCTTTAAAATACAACCTCAAGAAATTCTATTTTCTTTTTGTAACGGATCAAACTTCAGCGCTTTCAGGATTTGATCTCAAATTAGGAAGTTATTAAAACTTGCTGCTTCTGAGAATTATTTCGTAAAACTCATCCACTGACAGGTAAGACAGGTAACGGAGTGGGTTTCATGATATCTGGTGATATAAAGGTTATTTATTAGTGTTTGATACAAATTTACATAAAATTCAATTCGTGCCTATTTATGTCATTGAAATTTTTAAGTGAGCATTCTGATCGTCCTCAACTTATACGCTTTGAGGGTACATATCAAGTTCGCCGTTTCGCGTCTAGGATAAACTTATCTGACATTTCAATTTGAGGCAATATTCAACTGCTATGTTTCTTACTTCAGATTTCGGATTGCGAATCGAAAGAATGAAGAATCCAGTCCAACAAAATCTGCGTTCATCCACATCTGTTCCACCGGATGGAGGTTACGCCCACTACCCACCTGCGGCGCCTGGCATGGGTTACCCTCAACCCTATGGAGGACAACCCTATGGAGGACAACCCTATTATCATCAACCGTATTATCCACCACCACCGCCTTTGCAACAGCAGCAGCAACAACAGGTTGTTGTTATGAGTAATCAGACAACGGTTGTTCGTCCACCACCTGTTTCTATGGTCGGAGCAATTGCTCTGTCCTGCTTCGTCTTCTGGTTCTGCGGATGGGCATGCGGAGGATTCGCGTTCATTCTGGCCTGTAAGTATATACATCCAAATACAATTCTTCAGCCGAGATCAACTATACATTTAAACATTTCATTCAATTCATACCCGGCGAAATTCTGATAGTCACATATTTAAAGTTCCATTTGTTTAAAATAAATCTCTTTAGTTAGAAACTACGGGACCTACGCTATAGGCCTATCTGTGTCGGACCGAAAATGGCCTGTGTATCGTTTGGCCAAATCTATTTGCACAGCTTCACGGGAGGGGGGTTCCGGAGCAAAGTTTTCAGCGCCGCTGATGGATTTAACATGAAGTGGCACTATATAAATTCACTATTACAATGGCAATTACATTTCTCAGTTATTTGAAATTTAATGTCATTAATCGATATGTGCTAATATACAATGAAAAGAGTCGTGCGTTGCAGAGACGCTATAGAATGGAATGGAACAGATAGCAGCATAAATTATTTTGGTCTTTGACAGTGATGGGTCAGAGCTCGGCTGCTGCTGGTGATATTCGTGGTGCCAATCAGCTGAGGAATGCATCCTATTTTCTCTCGATCGCTGGCGTCGTCTGTGGAATCATCATCATCGCCGTCGTTGCTAGCATGTTTAACTCAACAGCAAGTCCAGTAGCATCTCAGCGTTACTATTATTATAATGGTTATACCACCAAGTCTACTCTCGTTGAGTGCTATGATTACTACTATGACTACTACTACTATTGTTGATTCAACGAGGAAGACAACCATCTTTCTCTTGTTATATTCCGGAACGAATATTTTACTCGATGGAGTTGTAGGAATCACAGAATTTCGTTTAATGTTGACATATCGTGAAGATTACGCAGTTTGCGGGTTTCCTTCAGTTCTCTAATTTTATTCAGAAATAAACTTAAAACTCACCTGATTCGGACTGCTTGTCCTTCGTAGATTAACTTCTCCTTTCTGTGACTTGTTGGATTTTGTTCTGCTTTCTCCGATGAATTATGAATTTTTCTATAATTTAACCTGAAACGATCGTTGATTCGCTCTTTATAAGCATAATACAGATTGATTACTTTGCATTCATTAAATAACTTTAGTCAATTTTGTAAAAACAAATAAATCAATGAGTATAATATTGCAGAGTTATATACAATCTTGTTTTGTAATTGCGTCAATGCCTTGGGTTAGGGTAAGGAGTCCGGAATCTGCTTAGAGGCTGGAAAGAAAGAGAGAGAGATAGACGTTCATGCAGACAGGGATATGAGCTGCCATGATGGTTAAGTGAAACAGATTCACAAGACGGAGGAGGAGGGAGAGGAGAGGGAGGGAGGGATGTAAACGGATACATCTGCTGAGAGGCCTTCGCTAGGCCCTAACTACTCTCATGATAAGTATATAATAACACCGTATGTATTATGTAAACAACTTAGAAATGCAAATTAATTAAATGCAGCTGGCTTAGAGGCTTCGTCGACATAAATTGTAATTGTAAATCCACTTTCATGTTGAATCGTTTCAGAGAAACTGAAATTTTATTAGGCACTTTCGGGTAGGCCTACAACAAAGATCTCGTGGAGATCGCTTGGCTCCTAAAACTACTTCAATTGTCTTGTGTGTTTCTTGAATTATTATGATCACCTTCACTGCTAGCGTCATTGACTCAGTCACCAGATGAATGGGTGACAACTGAACTTGTTCTACCCTGCTAAAGACACGTGATTAAATAAAAAAAACACAGAGATTTCATTTGCACTTTTTGCAGCAATTCAATAACGAATTTGTTTTAAAAAAATAGAAGATTAATAATATCGGACGAGTTATTTAATATCTGACTTAAGGCGAAAGTGTTTATCTAAGCATAGTCAGTTCTGCTTCAAAATCGTAACGGCGAGGAAACCTTCAGAGTATTCTTGCAACAATAAAGCTCTTCGTTCTTCCTTTGTAATTACGGGTAATACAATTGGTAATAAACGAGTCCGCAACGGAAATTCCTGTAATCGCCGTCGTAACCGTAATCTCAGAATTTCTAAAGCACTACTTTAAAGCTAACCCTCGAATGCCCAAGGGGGGGGTCCGACCGGACCCAGACCCGCTTTTTTAAAGCTAAGCGCAGGACCAGCTTATTCACGAGCGCTGCGTCGTTTCAGAGGGCTGTCCAGAGATCGATGTCCAGTGGAGATACGGTTACCAGAGCGACCAGAGAGGGGAGGCTGAGCGGATGCTTATTGTTTTGGCCTACAACTCTCGTGTACTGTGAAAGATACGTAACTGGTTAAAAGTGAACACCTGTTCATCTTTTGGACTGCTTACGTGGTTCAGTCAACTCAGATCCGCCAGTGTTGTGGTTGGTGCGTTTTCAATAATCGCGCGATCGATCCTTTGAAGAATCGATTGATTCTTCGTCAACTGTTCATTGAAGCGAATCTCCTGTTATTTAACCTTTCTATTCAGATGGTTGTCCAGCGAAGCCTACCTTTCAAGATTTTCTGCACCTTGCTACCGTTCTGTTGACACACCTGACTGGTTCTCCTAATATATCTGGCTGGCATTGGTAAAACCGGTTCCACTTCAGTGAGTATCACAAACCAGTTTACAGAATAATAGGCCACAGTGTAATATCAAAGCTCCACTGACCCTCAAGTTCAGGGTTAGACTGGTAATCCAAGTAACCAATAACTTCAGTGAAATTTAACGTCCATTTTCAGCTACGACCAAGAAAAGCTGAACAAACGAGAATAGTATCATGTCTCAAATGTCTGAATTTCTGTATCTTAATGTTTCAAGTGAGTTAATTTATTTCTGATACAAAGTGGTTCGGCAGAATAATCCAAATTTGTCGTCAACCAAGAAGGTCACGAACCCAAGTATCGAACCTCTGCTTCCGGAAGTTAGTAGTGTAAGTGCTTCACGAGGAAACGTCGAACCCTTCTAATTCAAAAGGTCTGGGGTAGCGTCCAGAACTGGGGAGGGCGTAGAGACACACTTGCTTTCTATCGCCTCCTTAAGTCTTTTACGTTTTAACCGTCGCTGGACTGGGAGCACCTCTGAGTAGGCTTCTTGAAAGGGCGCTATATAAATTATCAAAATGTATTGGATGAATGGATGCTGTTAAAGAACTTCGGGATTCTTATGAAGAGGTAATCCAGTTTTCGGAGATTTCGAAGATTGATATTTACATTTACTTTAGCATTCGGTTGTATAATTACAAGTTCTTTCCTTGTCTCATGCTCAATTCACGACGATCATTGTGTAGAGTCTCATAATAATGGCTCCAGATAAAATGGGCAAAATATCAACAAACTACTCTCCTCGGTCACTGGCCATTTATTTGATCTATCTGTATATATATATATATATATATATATATATATATATATATATATATATATATATATATATATATATATATATATATATATATATATATATATATATATATATAAGCCACTTATTCAAATTGAAGTGCGAGGTAGTTAAGTGATTAGCGTGCTGGTCTGTGAACCGAGAGGCCTGGGGTTCAAATGCCCAACAGAGCAGAAATTTATTGCAAGATTTCTGCTCCATCTGCTCCCCTAGCCAACTTAGCAATAACGAGTACAATGACCGAGCGCCGTCAGCGGGCAGATCAGACGAGAGAGAGAGAGAGAGAGACAGACAGACAGACAGACAGACAGACAGACAGACAGACATAGAAAAAGAGAAAGAGAGAATGCTAGCCATCCGCCGAGGCTAAGAAAAATGAGTCGCTAACACTTCATCGCTAACTCTTCATACCAGTGGCTGACTCTCAGGTTCGCTTATGGAATTGTTCGTCATCTACTTCCTTCGTTCTTCATCTTTTTCTTCGTCTTTTATTCCTAAAGTACTATACATGCAAGAGTGAATCTTCAGCATATAAGTAAATCCCTGAAATCTGTGCTCAAACATGTTACATACAAGTAAGTAAGTAAGTAAGTAAGTAAAATGAACACGATCATTTTGCCCCTCCCTCTCTCCTCTAACCCTGTTTTTGTCACTTCCTTCATTGTGCACATGCACTTTATAGAAAACCACTTGATATGAAAAGCGTGAGAATTCTTGCGTGACCGGGGTGAGCGAATATGCCCCATTGATGAAGAACTCGAGAGTTTGATTTAATTTTTTCTGTGTGAATGGACGAATGGTGAGCGTCCTTTAGTGATCGACGGATTTTACGCTAGACCGTCTCCCGGAATTTTTCTGGACAAACTTCTTCGCAGACAAAGTGGCTTGCTGTGACAGGAGTTTTACGGTTGGCCAATGCTACGATGACTAGTTATCTCCACTCATGCGTAGACAATGAGGCGGTGATCCTGTGGATTCCTAAAGCAGACAAGCATGAGGGGAAAGCAAACTTTGGCTTACACTGTCGTGTCAAAGTGATTCAATCATCGCTGTCGGTGGGCAGTTGAGACGGCCTGGGAGAGGACTGGTCAGCTGCCCTCATATGTCGAGGTTAAGAAACGTAAAGATTAAGAAGGAGGAGGAGAAGGAGGAGGAGAAGAAGCAGGAGGAAGAGGAGGAGGAAACAAAGAAGAAGGAGTCGAAGATGAAGAGGAAGGACGAGAGGTAGAAGGCGAAGAAGTAAGAGGAGGGGAGAACTAGAAGAAGAGGAAGAAAGAGAAGGAGGAGAGGAGGAGGAGGAGGAGGAGGAGGAGGAGGAGGAGAAGAAGAAGAAGAAGAAAAAAAATGATGAAGAAGAAGAAGAAGAAGAAGAAGAAGAAGAAGAAGCTAGGCTGGGAGACAGCCATAAGCTGTTAGAGACATCATTTACTTATCTTTAGCACCTGAGGACGTGTGGTCGGTCATCTCCGTCGCCGTCTATTCTACCTTGAGGGGAATTTAAGCCATCTGTCTTACGGTTGACATTGAAGCAGGATAACCATACATAGTATAGACTATCGTTCAACCGAATTGTGCAAATAACGATCTCTTCTTCTCTAATTTCATTCAGAAATAAACTTAAAGCTCATCTTATTCGGATTGTTGTCCTTCGTAGATTAACTTATTGGATTTTGTTTTGGTTTTTTCGATGGATTATGAATTTGTCTGCAGTTTCACTTGAAGCGAACATTGATTTGCTCTTTATAATTATGAGCCTTACTGTGCATTCAGTAGCTTCAGAATTATGAGCACTACTGTGCATTCAGTAGCTTCAGAATCATGAGCCTTACTGTGCATTCAGTAGCTTCAGAATTATGAGCCTTTCTATGCATTCAGTAACTTCAGAATTATGAGCCTTACTGTGCATTCAGTAGCTTCAGAATTATGAGCCTTACTGTGCATTCAGTAGCTTCAGAATTATGAGCCTTACTATGCATTCAGTAACTTCAGAATTATGAGCCTTACTGTGCATTCAGTAGCTTCAGAATTATGAGCCTTACTATGCATTCAGTAACTTCAGAATTATGAGCCTTACTGTGCATTCAGTAGCTTTTTATGAGCCTTACTGTGCATTCCGGAAATAGCGTTAGCAACTTTTGCAAAAACAAATTTAAAATAAATGATTGCAATAATATTACAGAGTTATATACAACTTAGTTTTAAATTACGTCAGTGCCGTAGGGTAGGGTAATGAGTTTTGAATCTGCAGATTCACAAGAGGGAGGAGGAAGAGGAGGAGCAGGAGGAGCAAGAGAAGGAGGAAGAGGAGAAGGACGAGGAGGACGAGGAGCAGGAGGAGAGTGAGTGTCGTGAGCGGAGATGCTGAGAGGCGTTCGAGAACTACTGTCATAATAAGTAGGCCAACGATATAACATCATCTGTAAACAACTTAGAAATGCAAATTAGTGAAATACAGGACGACATTAATTGTAATTTTAAGTTAACTTTCGCTGGACAGTTTCTGTCCAGCGAAAGTTAACTTAAAATTACAATTAATGTCGTCCTGTATTTCATTAATTTGCATCGATCGTTTAAGAGAAAATGGAATTTTATTAGACGCCTTCGTCTAGGTCTAAAACAAAGACTTCGCGGAGATCCCTTGGTTCTTAAAAATCCGTCGGCTTCAAAATCGTAACGGAGAGGAAACCTTCAGAGTATTCTTGCGACAACAAAGCTCTTCGCTCCATGACCTTTCCTTTGTAATTACGGGTAATACAATTGGTAATAAACGAGTGTGCCTCGGAAATTCCGGTCATCACAGTGGTAAACGTATTGTAAACTCCGAATTTAAGGTTAAGAGTAGGGCACCAGCTTATTCACGAGCGCTGCGTTGTGGCTGACAATACGTCCACAGATGGTGGTCCAGCGAAGCTTACCTTTCACGAGTTGCTGCAACATCCTAGCGAGATCACAACGAGATTATGTAATCCTTGACGTCACTTGCAAACTGGTTTCCCTAGAATTTCTCTGGCTGCTCCTCCAGAGATTCATTGGTTAAACCGGTTCCACCTCAACGAGTTTCACGCACCAGTTTTACAGAATTATAGGTCTCTTTGTTATATCGATGTAACACTTACCTTCAACAATAAACAGTCATCCAAGACTATTAAGCCAAGTAACAGTCCTATGAAAGGTATTTGCAAAATTTGTGGAAATGTCTTGATGATGATCATTCTTTTACTGTTTATAAAGTAAACACGGGCTGACAAACCGCAGCACGGAACAAAATTAGAAAGGGTTTTAGGAACATATAATGTTGAGTAGAGTGTTCGGGAAATAGTCTATTTTCTTTAACTGGAAGAAGGCACTGATGATTCTGAGGACGCAATTAATAGTTTTGTGGACCGGTGGTACAAGCGGCCATTAGACGTGATCTGGATTGTTCTTAATAGATGTATGGGATTCGAACTTCTAGATGTAACAAATCGTATTAACATAAGAATACATTTGTCCCGGATCTTTAGGAAGTGAGTTTGTTGGGCGACCGGCGAGATGAGTCCTACGAGACTTCTCCGGTAGCCTGCCACTTTATCTGTATAATGTGTTGTTGTTGTGATTGTTTCATTTGGTGGCGAATGAATTACTTACTTACCTACTTCAAGTTTTCGGAGATTTTAGAGATTGATATTTACATTTACTGTGCGTAGGGTCTCATGTCTTATTCAACGACGCCAGAAATAAAACAGAAACATTCGAACAACAGGCTGAAAGCAAAGAGACAATCATTTACCATTCGCTATGTAATAATAATACTATGGCTTTTCTCATAGCCTTTCATTTCTACGTTAAGCTAAAATGTTGAAGTTGTAGAGTTGTAGCATATATTAATGAATACCCCTGTTTTTCCTGTTTTGTCTGCCTGCATCTTACTCTGTATTCTTCACATGTATGTGTGGTTCTTACTCAAGCACAGACTCCTATGTGCAGTTTAATTCGGCCAGGCAGCATTTACCGGTATAATAATCATCTACTGTCGACTGCCATAGATGCGGAACAAGGAAACGGTTGGGTAAAAACGTGAAGGTAGTATTAGTAGGTGTTGAGTCGGTGCTGAAAAACTCGATCCGGGTAAGTCTACCTTACTTTAAGCAAAATAAATTATATTTTCTCGATTAAGTAATGTCTTGAGCTGTAGCGCTTGATTAAAACAAGACTGATGATGACATAAAAGACAAGAAAGTAAAATAAGATTGCCCTAAACGAAAACAAATCTTAGCAGATTTGTGTGATGTAACCGATTTTCAAATTTACAAAAATAATCGAGTAGAAGTTCTAAATAAATCGAACTAAACATGTTTTATTTTGAAATTCAATTATATTTTATGATGATGTCCTTTCTCTTTTAATTCCTCGTTCTCCGCGGTCATAGTTCCAGCAGATATGAAGATTCCACTTTATAAATCTGGAGGATGTAAGATAAATAGCTTCAGGCCCATTTCAATGCCCCCATATTTCTCCAAATATTTTGAGAAAATAATGCAAAAAAGCTGATGAATCTGGTTTCTGCAAGGACCAATCTACATTCGTGGCATTATTGGACATGCATTGCAAGGTCGTTGATTTCTTAGACTAAATTGAATTTCTTGTAAGAGTATTTCTCGACCTGACGAAGGCTTTGATACCGTAGACCACTAAATTCTATTAAAAACCTGAACACTGTGGTATTAGAGGGGTAATTCTAAAAAGGTCTTCTGGATATCTTAGGAATAGATCTCAGTGTGTCTGTTTTAATGGCTTCTTGTCTGCAAAAGAACTTGTTACTTGTGCTGTACCACAGGGTTCAATATTGCGGTCACTGCTTTCCTGATTTGTGTTAATGACTTGTCCAATGCCTCAAAATACTTTACCTTGTACTGTTTGCTGATAACATCAATGTCTTTATCTCTGGTAAATCCTTGGAGCCCCTCTTCAAAAGAGCTGATCATGAACTTCAGTCAGTCTGTTCTTGGTTTACAGCCAATAGATAATCTTTCAACACTGAGAAAACCATTTTATTGTATTCCGTTCCCATCGCAATTTGTTTCGCATGTATGGTTATAAGATTATTATGGATGGAAAATTCAATAATCAAGTTAAGATTTGCAAGTTTTGGGTGTAACATTTGACATGGAGGAGGGAAATAAAAAAAGGATTGCAAAAACATTAGTATATTGTCCCCCGTGGTCATCATTGTTGGCAAAAAACGTCTTTGATCACAGCTCGATAATGTAGGCTGGTGCCCTGCGCTTGGTCTTCCAGTGGCGCTTTAGAAGTTTGAAGATTATGATTACGATTACAATTATTATGCGCTGATATTCCCGTACTTGTCTTGCTACAATGTCTCTTGGGGCTCTAACTGTCCTGTAGCTTGAATGCATTCGTTGTTCTAGGCTACGGAAACATGCTATCCGTGTTATTTTAAATTTGTAGCCTACTGGGTCTCTAGCACAAAACTTGCGTTTCTAAGACTCGTAATATTGCAGCTGCTGGATATAACTAAATTACAAATAAGTCTGTTCATGTTGAGGTACCATTGACATAATATTGCTTCCTTATTTTGATTTTTTGTTTATTTGTTGAATCTGAAGTGCGTGGTTATAACACTAAGGCATCATTCTGATAAATATCGCGATGCTAATATAAGAACCAAGCTGAAGCAATTGTCCATTAACTGCTCGGGCCGACAGCATGGAAATCCCTTCCTGTGGATTGAGAAATACTGCGGCCACTAATCAATTCAAGTTCAGATTAGGGAACTTTTTGGTAGTCTGTAACAGTGAACACACATGTAATAACCAACTTGGAACGCCTCCCCGATTTTGCCTCATGATTGGTTACTTGTTGACCACATATTATACCATCCTCTACTGCATAATGTATGCCCCTATTAAATCTACTCACTGTTTCATTCTGAATTTCTTTATGTTAAAATGCTTGCATTAGCTGCATGTATTAGCATTGTAAATGAGTCATCCGAGTCCTTAGCAGACACCCTTTTCGGCTGACTCATTGACCTGCATCAATATTTTGTGCTAGTTTAGCTTGTATCTTCTATGATACCTTCTTATGTGTCAGTGTTGATCTATCAATAAGCAGGCCAATCAATCAATCAATCAATCAATCAATCAATCAATCAATCAATCAATCAATCAATCAATCAATCAGAATCCTGTTGTCTGCTGCACTCGTCTGCTTTTAACTCCTGCAATTCACTGGAACTACTACAAAATACCGAAACTGGTCTATTTATTTATGATTCGTTATCGTAGCAAAATGTTGCAATCAGCACTTGACAGCTACTTTCACAGAGGCCAGGCTGTCCATAGCTACGAATATCGCTAAGAAGAAACAATGGGCCAATCGCCAGGACAACATTGCGAATAGGAAAACCCGCGGTGAAAGTGACAGTAGTGTTGTTGATACCGGTACTAAATTAGTTGATAGGTCGATTGCAATCTATTAAAGAGATTTTAAGTAGTTTAGGAGCGGAAACGGAGTGGACTTAATGACATGCAGATATATTTATATTTGTATCGATTCTATTTGCATATAATTACATTTAACATTTTCACAAAATACAATTTTATTTATGGAACTGTACCTTATGTTGCTTGCATTCAAATTGAAACCACATATCAGAATTTTTTTATTATGTAGAAATTTCTTACAGCAAATTCTGATCTCGTCGCAGTTGCACACTTATTGTATTGATTTGTTTGACATTTCATTTTTGAGACAATATTCAACCGCTACTTTTTCTACCCTAGTCTTCAGATTGCTAATCGATAGAATGGAGAATACTGCTATGAACACCCTGCCTGCGCCTGGCATGGGTTATCCTAATTATCCTCAACCAGAAGTCGGTCATCTCGGTCCAGCAGCCTCCAATTACCAAAATCCACCGCTCTATCATCAGCAGCAGCAACAGGCTGCTATGAATAATCAGCCAATCGGAGTGGCACAGGTTGTTGTTGTTGGTGCACCACCTGTTTCTATGGTCGGAGCAATTGTTCTGTCCTGCTTCGTCTTCTTGTGCTGCGGATGGCTGTTAGGAGGAATCGCCTTCGCTCTGGCGAGTGAGTAGACATTGAAATACAATTCTTCAGCCGAGAACAACTGCACAATGTGCACATTGCAAACATTCATTCAAGTCATACTTCAATAAAATTCTTTTTGGCACGAATTTAAAGTCCATTTGTTCAATACAACTCTCTTTTGTTTGAAACTGCAACACTATAGGCCTATCTATGTCTAAAATGTGTCTAAGATATATCTATACCTAAAATGGCCTATTTGTGTCATCATCCGAAATGTCGAAATTATTAAGGAACCGCAGTAGTATTTTCAGCTACAGAAAAATCTATGCATCTTAACTATAACTGCATAATTATGCATTAGATACAAGTTGAAAAATATTTTAGCAGTTGCTAGTAAATTCTAGTTACTTGCAGTTTATTTTTATATCCAACAATTCATACAGGGATGATAATGACATTTAAAACAATCTTGAATTCACTCTAAGCAATGCGTCACTACCATCCCTGATACGATTGGACTCTAATGACAAAATCGCAAGGTATGGTAATGATATGATGCTGTATATGTAATTTATAACAGCCCTTTAAACTTTCCACTTGAATTACTCTATGAGATAAGTAATTTCAATCTGTTCAACCAATTCCGTAAACAAAATAAGTTATCAATGTTGTAATCCACCTAAACCAGGAAATACAAAACTAGATGGTAATGATACAGAAACTTACTCTTTTTCAAATTTGCAACAAAGAACTTTAAACAGAAATTAACATTACGAAATTAAGCACAAATCTGTGATTTCATTAAAAAGTTGACCAGATCTTGTTCCTGTCCTTTTTATTTAGTAAGCAAGCACGTTCTCTCAGTGGCGGCGATCCCTTGTTGACGGAGGGGGGACAAGACCCCTCCTTTGAAGAGTGGGGGGACACCCAGTACATCGGACCCCAGATTTTGAAGAAACCCCAAAAAAGAGGTCATCAACTTTTTCGCGCTCACTGAGCGCGAAAAAGTTGATGACCTTTTTTTGGGGTTTCTTCAAAATTTGGGGGTCCGATGTATGGCGTGTCCCCCCCACTCTTAAAGGTGGGGGTCTTGTCCCCCTCGACCCCCCGGGATCGCCGCCCATGCGTTCTCTAAAAGTGACAGACTTCCAAAAAATTGAGATGGCCACGATGCTCATTTCTAAGGACCAGTATAAATAGGCTCGAAAAGAAAATAAGTATTACGAAAATGAGTCTAAATGTTTCCGTATTGCACACGTTAGCTATTAATTAAGGAAAATAATATACCTTTGTTCAGTGTTTTTTTTAGCCGGAACGCGCCGCGGCACCTTTTTTCAGCTAATACAAAATAATTTATTTATTTTAATAATGAAAACAATAATTTAGTTATTTTAATTTAATTTCAGTGTTTTAAACTGTTTTCAGTCTATATTGAGACTCCTCCCAACCCCAACCCCGTTTTTCTATACCATAGGCCTACTAATGTTTTTTCAATCTTTTTTATATATGGTTTAGTGATCCCTCCATGTCAAATGTTAATGATTTTAGCCCGCCCATAATTATTGTTCAGTTCCGGAACCTATTGTTCTGTCCCGGAACTTATTTTTTATAGAAAAAGCACTGCCTTTGTCAGAGCTTATAACATAAATTTACCTACACACTGAATTTAATGCATTGTCATGTACACCGTGTGGGACAGAGGATGGTAATGATATTTTACATACATTTAGTATTTTTGTTATTTCGGAAATCTAACAGCTGAAACAATAATAAAAAGTTATCTGTTCATTCTTTGAAAGATAAGCAAAAATGTCAACAAATTATCGGAAACTTCAACTAAAACCACACAGGACATAATTATTATACAATTTTCAGATAAAGACCCATTTGGATAAAATCTATTTGTACCACTACACGTTCTGGAGCAAACTTTCAGCGCCGCTGGTGAATTTCTTCCGCAGTGGCGTTATATAAATTCACTATTACAACAGCAATTACATTCCTCACTTACAAAATATTTTGTGTAATTAAATCGATGAGTCTTTCTATGATATAAACAGAGTCGTGAGTTGCAGGGACTTAATAGAAGGGGATGTAACAAATATTAACATAAATTATATTGGTCTTTGACAGTGCTTGGCCAGAGCTCGGCTGGTGCTGGTGATACTCGTGGTGCCATTCAGATGAGGAAAGCATCCTATATTCTCTCGATTGCTGGCATCGGTTGTGGAATCATCATCATCATCGTCGTTGCTAGCATCTACGGCTCAGCAGCAAATCAAGTAGCATTTTACCCTTATCATAGTATTTGCTACAAGTACGGTCCTTATGGCTACCCCATCGTCTACTACTGTTGATTCAACTAGGAAGGTCCGCGGCTCTCGTCCAGCATCTTCTAATAGTCTGGGTGCAATATTTAATTGGTCGAACTGCAGAAACAGCCAAATTATGATATTCCTGACCAGCTTTGTGCGTTCTCTAATTTAGTTCAGAACTAAACAAAAGTCTTTATGCTTTATCTCGCTTCTCCTTAATCGGATAGGTCTAACTTCTGCTTTGACTGTTCGGGTGTCGATCTGGTTTTTCTAATGCACCATGATTTTGTGCACAATTTCACTTGAAGCGAACATCGATAAGTGCTTATATAATAATTATGTGTTATATAATATATAGCAATGGTCGAACCCAAACGACGGCTTTTGATAAGAGGTCGGAGAGAGAGAGAGAGAGAGAGAGAGAGAGAGAGAGAGAGAGAGAGAGAGAGAGAGAGAGAGAGAGAGAGAGAGAGAGAGAGAGAGAGAGAGAGGAGAGAGAGAGAGAGAGAGAGAGAGAGAGAGAGAGAGAGAGAGAGAGAGAGAGAGAGAGAGAGAGAGAGAGAGAGGTCAGACAGGCATAGAAACAGAAAGACAGACATGCGTACGAGTTGTTGCTATGCTGATAAAATGTGGCAGATTCATAAATAGGAGGAGTAAGAGGAGGACGAGCAGGGACGTAACTAGCGTTGGGCTTGGGGAGGCTTAAGCCCCCCCAAACGAAGTTGAAGCCCCCCAAACAAGTCAAGCCGTTGTATGCTTACGGCTAAAATTCGTATGAACACTGTATAAATGTTGCCATGTTCAAGGTTTAAGCCCCCCCCCCCAAACGAAAAATCCTAGTTACGTGCCTGAGGACGAGGAGGACGAGGACGAGGACGAGGACGAGGAGGAGGAGGAGGAGGAGGAGGAGGAGGAAGAGGAAGAGAAGATGATCGGGAGTGAGTGGTGAGAAAGCGAGGGGCGGAGTGGTGGCTAAGAACTACTCTCGTGACAAGTTTAATCGTCAGTAAACCACTTAGAAATGCAAATTAATTAAATGCAGGACGACATTAATTGTAATTGTAAATTCACTTTCGCTGGACATTTTAAATCGATCGTTTCAGAGAAACTGGAATTTTATTAAGCGCTTTCGTTTACAAACAGATCTCACGGAGATCGCTTTGTTCTTAAATACAACTCAAGTTGTCAGGTGTACCTTCTCAGTTATTATGATCACCTTCACTACCTAGTATCATTGTCTCAGTCACCAGATGAATGGCTCGAAGGACCACACTAGGCCGATCCCCCAAGAAAGTCGACGGCTGTCCAGAGTGGTTCGCTGCAGGGGCGATGGTGTTGGTTGTCTGGGTGACGACATAACAGGTTATCTAAATCCACAAAGTACACTGAGTCTTTTTTCAATTCGTGCTTCAAATTCCACCACACACCCAGGTGATGAGGCTTCAGAGTCTCCTTGTGACAAGAAAGCGCTTTGCTACATGACCATTCTTTATGAATAACTGTTGTACCCTTGGTAATTAAGGGTTTCTAATATCCAGAGTAGTTTCCGCCAGGAAGGGTCAGTCAGCAGTGGCGTCACTAGGGCTGGTGTCACCCGGTGCGGTAAGTCATGGTGTCACCCTAAAAAATGTGATGACCTTTTTTAGGAATTCGTCTCCCAAAAAATTTGATGACCTTTTTTAGGAATTCGTCTCCCAAAAAATTTGATGACTTTTTTTAGGAATTCTTCATCTTGCAAAATTTGTATCATTTTCTCATGTTGGGTGTCACCCCTTTTGAGGGTGTCACCCGGTGCGGTCCGCACCCCCCGCAACCTCCTCGTGACGCCACTGAGTCAGCGCTATCTGCTCAAATCTACTCTCGTTCACTGTGAAATATAGGTAACTGGTTATAAATGAACAATATGCCCTTCACCTGTTTACCTTTTAGACTGCTTGCGTGAAGCAAGATCCGCCAGTTCTGTGGTTGGTGCGTTTTCAATAATAGTGCAACGGATTCTTTGAAGAGTCGGTTGATTCTTCGTCAACTGTTCATTGAAGCGAATCTCCTGTTATTTAACCTTTGTATTCAGTCCAGCGACGCTTACCTGTTAAGTCACGTTACCGGAAACGAAGAGTTCTCCAATGGCTGCATACATTGCTATTATGTGTCTACGCTGAAGTCAGTTCCAAAAAAGAAGTCCAGTAACCGAAAAAGCTCGTTCACAAAAGAGCAGTTCTAGGTCTATTTGTTATCAAAGTAAGACAATCAGATGACCTCGTTGAAAAGTGACAAGTCTGGCATATAAGGTCTGATTTTAACTATTTCGGCTGACCATAGTTCAATATTTTATAAACCACAAAAGTCAATCAGTCGGAGTGTGTCACAACTAGACATGTCTGCTATAGGGGCTTACACTGCTTTCGCTTACAATCGATCTTGTTATAACAACATCAGAGTGTAATAACTTACAGTCATAACAGCCATAACACTGATTTTATTGCATTTAAATAGTCGGCCGTCTGTTTCCATGGGTGGCGACTTGTCACGTCCATCTAGGTTGCCATAGTACGTAGTAATGTGGCGAACCTGGGCCGAATCAACTTACCAGGATGGCCCAGCCCAGGGTTCGGATCCTGACTCTAATCCGTGGGGTAAGGCTTCCCTTAGTCAAGCAGAAGGCTAACCTCTGGTTTCAAACTTTATTGCCTGATCACACTCAATCGACTACCCGTCGATATAATTCAACAAACATAATGAAATGAGTTCACAGTTAAATCAGTTTCGCAGTCCAACGGGGCAGAGTTCAAGAACGTACTCAACCGGAGAACACGACTCCGGCGACGCAGACGACGACTGTCAACGACAGCAACTGATAACTACCTGCCAGCGACGACCTAACAACGACGAAAGACGAGCAGAGTCCGTGGTACAAGCGACGCAACCACGACGAAGTGACTGAGCACTGGCGACGCTGACTCTGAACTCGACGCTGACGAACCGTCAAACCTTTCTCCGTGTCTGACTCCGAGTAACTGCACTCCTGTCGAACTCTACTCACTAACTGTCCAAGAACTCTACTGACTGACTGTTGAGCTGCGCACTTCTATATATAGTGTCCCTTGACGCAGCGCAGCGTCACAGAGCGCTGACGCAGAGCGCAGACGCTGACGCAGACGCTGACGCAGAGCGCAGAGCGCAGAGCGCAGAGCGCAGAGCGCAGAGCGCAGACGCAGACGCAAACGACGCAGCGCAGAGCGCTGACGCAGACGCAAACGACGCAGCGCAGAGCGCTGACGCAGAGGTCACCCAGTGCAGTGTCGCAAGCGCTGACGCTGACGCAGAGTCATGGACGCAATGTCGCAGAGCGCTGACGCAGTGCGCATGCGCAGAGCGCAGACGCAGAGTCGCTGACGCAGACGCTGACGCAGAGCGCTGACGCAGACGCAGAGTCGCTGACGCAGACGCAGACGCAGAGTCGCTGACGCAGAGGGCAGAGCGCTGACGCAGAGTCGCAGCGCAGAGCGCTGACGCAGAGTCGCAGCGCAGACGCTGACGCTGACGCAGCGTTGACGCTGACGCAGACGCAAACGACGCAGCGCAGAGCGCTGACGCAGAGGTCACTCGGTGCAGTGTCGCAGAGCGCTGACGCTGACGCAGAGTCATGGACGCAGTGCAGACGCTGACGCAGAGCGCGACGACGCAGAGGTCATTCGGTGCAATGTCGCAGAGCGCTGACGCTGACGCAGACGACGCAGCGCAGAGCGCTGACGCTGACGCAGACGACGCAGCGCAGAGCGCTGACGCTGACCTGACGCTGACGCAGAGGTCACTCGGTGCAGTGTCGCAGAGCGCTGACGCTGACGCAGAGGTCACTCGGTGCAGTGTCGCAGAACGCTGACGCTGACGCAACCGACGCAGCGCAGAGCGCTGACGCAGAGTCACTGGCGCAGCGCAGACGCTGACGCAGTGCACAATGACGCTGACGCAGAGTCATGGACGCAATGTCGCAGAGCGCAGACGCAGTGCGCATGCGCAGAGCGCAACGACGCAGAGCAGAGCAGCGTCATGTCGCAATGTCACCAGGTTTAGACGCAGTCCACACAAAAAAAATCAAAGGGCCCAAATCGGCACAATTCCCCCCCACTGCGAAAACCCAAAGTCCCCTTTTGGGAAACCATGAAATTACACAACCCATTAGGGAAAAGATATGTGGCCCATCCTAGCAGCGACCAGACTGCGTGCACCTAAAACGTCTTCTGCGCTTACTGATACCTAGCTGGTCTGCGCATCGTACGGCGCGGCCGTTCCCTCAATGTTCGCTCTGATTCAGCCTCGCGATCAATGTGTTGATCGTCAACCTCCGGAGCTGCCGTCTCATCCCACTGTCCTCTTGTCCTCCCGTAGCAAGGACGAAGTTTATCAACATGCGCAATAAAAGCCTTTGCGCTTAGCGACTTCTGTAGGACATAATTCAATGGTCCGGAAGACCATATCATGGAAACTTCCGTTACTTCACGCAACCACATCCTCACCACGCTCAGCTCGGTATCTTCTTGTTGAACCTGGGCATTTCTCTCATTGCCATCCGGTTCACTGGACACAGTGACCCGTTTCATCACCCGGCTCACCACGGCTTCCATCAGCAACAGGGGTTCCCCGCACTGACAACACGGCTTACGCGACGTGGAGTCTGCGTTCGCATGCTTGCGTTCGAGTCTATGCGCTGTCTCAAAGGATTCATCTAAGCGTTCTAACCACCGTCCCTGCTGAAATATCGGTTCCGGCGTCCGCCGCAGCCACTGTAGTGCAGTCCATAGTACAAAGCGCGTTCCTAAAAGATTCTGTCTATACTCTTTCACAAAGTGCACTACCGCCAGTAATTCCTCCCTCGTGATGCAGTAGTTTCTCACAGCCGCTGAAAGTAACCGGCTATCACACGTAACGACTTCTTCCCCATATTCTACTCGCTGTGACAGTACAGCTCCGATACCTACATCGAAAGCATCACAGTCTAAGACAAATGCAGTCTCTTCTCTCAGCAATGTCAATACGGGACCAGTGATTAAGGCTACTTTAAGTCTGTCAAAGGCGACTCGGCACCCTTCATCCCATTCAAACAACCTTCCTTTCCTCGTGAGTTCAAAAAGGAGAGTAGCCACGCACGAAAATCCAAGTACGAATTTCCTGTAGCAAGCGCGTATACCCGCGAAATTTCTTCTATTCCTTAATAGTCGCGGAACCTGCCATGAGACCATTTCCTCTACCGTAGAAGGGTCAACCGCAATCCCACTGGAGCACAGAATGCGTCCTAGTAAATGGACCGTCCGCCTCAAAAGAAAACACGTACTAGGCTTCAACTTCAGGTTGGTTCTCCGAAGGCGTTGAAAGACTGACTCCAGCCGATGCGACTTTTGATCCACCTGCTTTTCTACAGCAACCCTATACGCCAGAGGTTGTCTCCTCAACGGCTGTCGGACGGAACGCTCGTCCCCTGTGTCTACACTATTCTCACAGACCGTCTTCTTTCCAAGATCTCCTTCAGTAGCCGAAAATACATCAGTGTAGTCTGTTAGCAATTGTTTTAAATGATCTCTCGCCTCTGTCGGTACATCCTCTGGGAGATCCTTCATAAGGTCCTCTACAACCGGGTTGTCGGACCGGATCGGACCAACGCTAACACTCTCTTGCTCCTCCGATACCTGGACCGGGTGCAACCCACCGATCAATTGGTCCCTATACAGCCTGGCCGGCTGTTCGCTAAGGTTAATCACCCGAACCTGGGCCAAATTGGCGTCGTCTCTAATCACCACTCTGGCAACTCGGACACCCGGTAGCATCTCAGCAGTTTCGGTCATCCACGCTGATGCAGTGGCAGCTAAGTTCCCGTATAACGTTCTGGACGGCACATCACATTGGGAGCGAGGAGACACAATCACCTCCTCAGCAACGACAACCCGTCTACACCAGGATGAACCATTTCCTTTCACCAAGGGGATACGCCTCCTACCCACGTAAATGGCACCAGTACCAAATCCAATCCTACACCTATGCTCTCGCAACCAGTCCATACCCAACATTGGTTCGAAGATTTGATCGGACACCAAGAACTTAGTATCGATATGAAACCCTCTGGAAATCTTAAGGGGGACCGTTAACTCTCCTAGGACCCGTATCTGCGTCCCATTAGCTGCTAATAAAACCCTGGAGCTGGACTGCAAATCTAAACCATCGACAAAGGCAACAGGAACAATACTCACTTCCGAGCCTGTGTCGAGCAGACATAGGCGTGACCGTCCATGGATCGTCGCACGAATGTAGACTGCGTTGTTGCAGAGCGCAAGAGGTCCCTCGCGAGTCGTATGGTTCATGACGACTGGATCGTCCACATCTTGATCCGCTGGCTCCGTCTGTCGAGGAAGAAACCGTCGGGGCTGGCGACAACGACGGGCGATGTGCCCGTTCCGCCCACAGTTGTAGCACGTTATGTCACGTCCGGAGTTTCCACGAGTGTCGACGAAGGGAGTCGAATCCGAAGTACTTCGCGGGGCGTTCCGAAGATCTTCCAACTGTCGAGAGATCTTGCCTTCCAATTCTTGCTGCCAACGACGCTGGGCTGCAAGGAAAGTGTCCAACTGCTTCTGGAGTTGCGTGTTCACGTCGACTTCTTGTGTCCCACGAACCCGGTTAGACGGTCTTCGGTGATCGTCCAAATCAGTCATTTGCTGGTACGCCGCAAGGCGCAACGCCATTCGGTAGGCTTCATCGATATTCTTCGGCTCCTTCTCTCTCACTTTGAGAGACAAGTCACGATCTCTGATGGCTTCGAGGAAGGCATCTCGGGCAACTATCTCAGTCGTCTCGTTAGACGGAACGGGATATGCAAGGACCACCAGGCGTCGGATATCGTGGAGGAGATCGCTCAAACTCTCATCCGATCGCTGTCGACGATAGTAGAGCTGGGCGCGGAAGGTTTCCGCCTGTCCCTCAGCTCCGTATCTCTGTCGCAACCTCTCAACAAGTTGCTCATAGTTTATGTCTTCCCGTGCGCCAAAGTCCCACAAAAGCTGAGTTGCTGCCTTCTCGAGTGCGCAACGAAGAAAATCCACCTTGTCCTGATCACTCCAACGATTGTGCCGAGAACACACTTCGAACTGCGTCAAAAAGGATTCCAGAGACCCAGTTCCGTCGAATTTTCCAGGCTTCATGTACGTTCTCTTCTGACCGAGCAGAGCGCCGACGTTTTCCAGCAATCGCGAGTCCGTAGAAGTTTCACTCACAACGGATGCCTTCTTTCGTCCATGGTCGGTCGCGGTCCCAGATCCCAGAGCGTCGAAATTAATGCTTTCCAGGAGACTACTGGGTTCTGATTTGAACTTCACAGCAGATTTTCTCTCCTCCTTCACAACTGGCGTTGAACAGATCGGAAGATCCGGCGACGTTTCAGCAAAGTCCAACAACGTGTAGATACGGGTCTCCTCTCCATAAGCGTTTTCCATGTTTGATGAGTTGATCGTTCAACGAAGAAAACCAGAAAACGACAACGAAGAAAACCAGAAGTACCACCCCACTTCTGGTACCAGTTTTGTGGCGAACCTGGGCCGAATCAACTTACCAGGATGGCCCAGCCCAGGGTTCGGATCCTGACTCTAATCCGTGGGGTAAGGCTTCCCTTAGTCAAGCAGAAGGCTAACCTCTGGTTTCAAACTTTATTGCCTGATCACACTCAATCGACTACCCGTCGATATAATTCAACAAACATAATGAAATGAGTTCACAGTTAAATCAGTTTCGCAGTCCAACGGGGCAGAGTTCAAGAACGTACTCAACCGGAGAACACGACTCCGGCGACGCAGACGACGACTGTCAACGACAGCAACTGATAACTACCTGCCAGCGACGACCTAACAACGACGAAAGACGAGCAGAGTCCGTGGTACAAGCGACGCAACCACGACGAAGTGACTGAGCACTGGCGACGCTGACTCTGAACTCGACGCTGACGAACCGTCAAACCTTTCTCCGTGTCTGACTCCGAGTAACTGCACTCCTGTCGAACTCTACTCACTAACTGTCCAAGAACTCTACTGACTGACTGTTGAGCTGCGCACTTCTATATATAGTGTCCCTTGACGCAGCGCAGCGTCACAGAGCGCTGACGCAGAGCGCAGACGCTGACGCAGACGCTGACGCAGAGCGCAGAGCGCAGAGCGCAGAGCGCAGAGCGCAGACGCAGACGCAAACGACGCAGCGCAGAGCGCTGACGCAGACGCAAACGACGCAGCGCAGAGCGCTGACGCAGAGGTCACCCAGTGCAGTGTCGCAAGCGCTGACGCTGACGCAGAGTCATGGACGCAATGTCGCAGAGCGCTGACGCAGTGCGCATGCGCAGAGCGCAGACGCAGAGTCGCTGACGCAGACGCTGACGCAGAGCGCTGACGCAGACGCAGAGTCGCTGACGCAGACGCAGACGCAGAGTCGCTGACGCAGAGGGCAGAGCGCTGACGCAGAGTCGCAGCGCAGAGCGCTGACGCAGAGTCGCAGCGCAGACGCTGACGCTGACGCAGCGTTGACGCTGACGCAGACGCAAACGACGCAGCGCAGAGCGCTGACGCAGAGGTCACTCGGTGCAGTGTCGCAGAGCGCTGACGCTGACGCAGAGTCATGGACGCAGTGCAGACGCTGACGCAGAGCGCGACGACGCAGAGGTCATTCGGTGCAATGTCGCAGAGCGCTGACGCTGACGCAGACGACGCAGCGCAGAGCGCTGACGCTGACGCAGACGACGCAGCGCAGAGCGCTGACGCTGACCTGACGCTGACGCAGAGGTCACTCGGTGCAGTGTCGCAGAGCGCTGACGCTGACGCAGAGGTCACTCGGTGCAGTGTCGCAGAACGCTGACGCTGACGCAACCGACGCAGCGCAGAGCGCTGACGCAGAGTCACTGGCGCAGCGCAGACGCTGACGCAGTGCACAATGACGCTGACGCAGAGTCATGGACGCAATGTCGCAGAGCGCAGACGCAGTGCGCATGCGCAGAGCGCAACGACGCAGAGCAGAGCAGCGTCATGTCGCAATGTCACCAGGTTTAGACGCAGTCCACACAAAAAAAATCAAAGGGCCCAAATCGGCACAGTAACAATAACTGAATCAACAGGTGGTCACAACTGTTGTCTTCTGTCGATCTGATTAACTATGGTCGTTTGCTGTCGATAAACGTTCGACCTTATTTTCAGTATTGAGATCCATCAGTGTTGAGAAAGACAACCCTTACAACCGACAGAGTGCAGACTCTTCTGAGAAATCTTCGTTGATTGGTACTTAGGGGTCTATAACTTACCTCTTTCCAGCTTACCTCTTTGGTACTATTTTACTATGATTTTAGAATAATATATTCTAAACATAAATATAATATGAATATTCTAAATGAGGTTATCGCTACTGTAAAATTAAGTATAGTCATGCATCAAAGGAAAAGTTATGTTATTAAACTTTTTATTGAATATGTAGGCCTAGAGTGGATTTTTTATGCGTTACGGAGTTCGACACGTAATTTCGATGGTCAGTCGAGGTGGAAATATGTAAAAAGTTACAAATTCTTCTTGGGAAAAATCTAAGCTGATGCTATAAATGAACCCTCCCATCAGCATCTGCTGGAAAGTATGTTGTTCCTGGTATACGTCTCGTCTTTGGCCGGTGTTCATTCACAGTTACCGGTCCCTCCATTTGGAACTCTTTACTTTTTCATGCTCGTAACTCTCTAAACTGAAACTGTCATTCTGTCCAAACTGAATACCGACCTCTTTTACCAGTCTGTTTACTGTTTTCAATGTTTTCCTTGCATCAATGTACACTTCCGAACTTTCTACGAAGGGCATTTTCAAATTGCAAGTGAATTGTAATGAATAAGTTTTATTGGCTCTCCACTACTTTTGCAACTGGAGTAAATAAAAATCTGCGAAAGGAAAACAGCCTATACACCGGTGCTATATCAACTCAATTCCACAAGACCGTTCGTTCGGTTTCTTGCTAGGTCAGAATCATAACATGATTGCAACATAACAAACTATGTCTGCCGGTCACTCATGCTCCTGTTGCATTAGTTCGTCTGAAAACTTCCAAGAGCCAGAGACTAAACATACCTGCATAGTTTTTTGGCTCTAAACACAATCATCAATTTTACACAAGATAAAAATATATGTATTTATGCATCGAGATTCGAACATGTGGCACTGGCTGAATGGTTAATGCTTGACCACCTGAACATACACTGAGGCAGCCATAGTAACACAGACGAGATCAATAGGCAGCATCTGCCTCGTATCGACCAGAACAATTTCGATTGTTGTGCCTAAAAAAGCAGACTGCATCCTTGTTTCCGCTTAACATCAATTCATATCCAGATATTCCGTTTAAGGGAACGTTCGTCTTTCTAAGACCTAATAGGCGTTGATCTCGGTTTGTGAGTGGAGAGACTGGAGAAATGGAATTGAATACAGTAATTATTGCCAGCATCGTACATTCATTTTTCTGAAGTCTCATAAACTGTGGACCTTACTGGATAGTTTGAGAAATCGAAAGTGGATGAAAGTAAGCGCTCTACACAAGAGGTAAGCTTCTTACATATCACTGTCAAATTATTCATTCGACATAAAAGTTGTCACGAATCAAAACGTTTTGCTACCAGCGGAATAAGTAAGATAATCTGACATTATTAAGACGGGCATCGCTCGTTACTAAGCTTATTTAAAACGTGCAATATTGTTACGTGGTCATTGAGGGTAAAACAAAAGACATGAAAAAATTTAGTATTTAAAGTTAAAGTTTCATCTCTGTAAATTCCAAACTCATCCTAACTCGTGCGAGTCTTAGCATGATCGGAAGGTTAAATCTCGAAGTAGAG
This sequence comes from Allolobophora icterica, assembly GCA_963556255.1. Taxonomy (NCBI): domain Eukaryota; kingdom Metazoa; phylum Annelida; class Clitellata; order Crassiclitellata; family Lumbricidae; genus Allolobophora; species Allolobophora icterica. Next base: position 53,771,011 of record OY744612.1, read on the forward strand.
AATAGGGTACCTATTAAAGGATTCGCGTTATCGGTAAACTTGGAAACTTGTATTTCACTGTTGTCCATTTGCTCCTTTCTTGTGACTATCTGGCATCTCTTTTTCAGAACCTTCATGCAAAGTCAATCATGGACAACTATGAACAGATAGAAACCGTTCATCTGTTGGCTTCACATTCTGTTGAAGCACCTTCAGAAGCTGACTCAATTCCTTCTCCGCTAGCATCCTCTGGTCCATATCAGATTCATCCTCCTGTCACTCAACAGTATCCAACTCCCAACGCCTTAGAAATGGCGAATCAGCATCTACCACATGCAGTTCCAGGGATGGTCTACCTTCAGTCTTATGCACTTACTCCATCAGGACAACCTTATGCCCAGACAGGTTATGCCACCGCGCAGGCTGGTTACATGTACCCCAGTCCACCACCACCACCTGTTAATTGCTACTACGGTCCTCAGCAGCCGCTGTCACCACCTCAGCAGCAGCAGCAACAGGTGGTTTATGTGAGTAGCCAGCAGACACCTGTTCTGAAGCCTGTTGTTCGGATGAGTGGAGCGATTGTTCTGTCCTGCTACGTGTTCTGGTGTTGTGGTCTGGTCTTCGGAGGAATCGCTTTCATCATGGCCAGTAAGATCACCTCAATTGTTTCTCAGCTTTTCATTTCATTACGGTGACGCTGCACCAATATCGAGTAGCTAAATGACGTTTCCCATATGACCCAGAATTCTCGTGCTGGAACTAAAACACCCAAATATGCATCAATTCACTTTTATCGTCGGTTTTTCTTTCTTTGTGCACAATCTCCGGAAACATTTTATTCAAAATTCATGAAATAATTCTCCATACGGGATTGCCTTCTTCTACAATATACATGACTCCATGAACATGTGCCGGCTTAGCAACGCATCGACTTTCGATTGAGACAGGAGCATTAACACTGACCAACCACCCTGGCACTTCATGCTTTGCTCCTCTGCCTTCTTCCAGCTCATTCCAGCTCCTACTCATCTGGCAACCGGACCTAATTCTTCACTTGGCATTTCCAGACAACCCATCTGACATGACGTAGCGCTTCTAAATAAGCGGGTGTCCTTCGCTTAGCTTTCAAGTAGCGCCTTAGAAATTTTTAGTTCACGATTACGATTTCTATAAACATTGGTTAATAAGATGATCTCTCTGACACTGACGCAATTTTTATGCGACGTTGAGAAATTTCTTCAATTAACATTTAAATTCGTGTCCTTCAGACCACGTTCGCTTGCCAGAAGAGACAGGGTGAGAATTGTCGGGGGGGGTTGGGGGGTTCAACCCCCCTAGTCTTTCTTAGGACCCCATAGTAAAGTCTTAATTGCACACCAAAACTCCACATGAATCAAGGTCTAACCCCCCCAGTCTTTTTTCTACAATTCTCATACTGAGAAGAGAGAACGATCTTTAGAGTTAAAGTTCGAATCAGCGCACTTCGCGTTCTAAGACGCACACTTTTAACCACTCAGCCAACACTGTTTCTAGTCTAATCTTTGATGTAACGAATCGTCTGATTTTCCGACCAACCAAAACCAAAATGCATCGAAACGAAAAAAAACTAATACTGAATAACAATTTGGTTGTCTTAACTTGTCTTGTCTAATTTGAGGCCTTCGTACTTGCCTTTCAAGATTAACTGTTACTGTCCAATTTTCCGTGGGATGTTTTTCAGGAGAATGTAGGCCTATCTGTGTTTGGTTTCAGTGGTTGGCCTTGGTGAATCGGATGAAGATAACCAGGAGCTGGCCAAAAGATGCAGAACTGCGTCCTACGCGTTTTCCGTGATTGGTCTCGTTGTTGGAATCGCTATTTTCCTCATCTTCGTTCTTCCCCTGGTGCCTTTGCACTAAACCAAGGAGATAATGCACGTTTCTGTGAATATCGAGGAACAATCTCAGTTTTTAAATTTAGTTCAGGAGAGTGAGCTGCTTTGATAAACTAACAATCTCAGCGTTTCCAGATTAAGATAGAGAGTTCCTGTGGAACCAAGCTTTCTCACATCTAAATATAAAATAGCTTCTATATAGGTCGATTAATTCATAATGTCACAATTAACCTATCGGAATTTACACAACAGAACTTGTGATAAACCCCAAAAGCGATATATTAGTGTTTTCATACACGCATGTATAAACACATGTTGCATACACACAGTCATTGTTTTGCAACTCCCTGATTTTTCTTCTATCAGGCCTATTCATCTCTCTGGTCTTTTTTATGTACTTTAACGAAAGAGAAATTGGAACAAAATCGATTATAAGGATCATTTTTGAAGAACTGTATCTGTAGCTAAACTAGAAACTCGTTGAACAATAACTTAATTGTTGTTTTCACCTGCATAGCTTTGTTCAACTGTTCTGGAACTCTTAACTCGTCATTAAAGCCATAACGAAGAATGCAATAATTAAGATATTGTGTAACTAATATTACGACCGCCCATAAGTACATGATTTGCAATTTGATCATAACAGACCCTGCAGATGCTCAACATTATATTCTAAGCTTTCGAAAGCCATCTGTAACATGCAATGTTTTCTCCTTAGTTTTATTTAGTTTCTTATGAGTTTCAAAGTGAAACTACTTTGATCGAAAAGTTAAAAAGCCAGAAGTTACAATACAGTACAACTATTTTTGTCCGTGCCATCCTACCTTATGTCGTGCCCAGTGGTGGACTGGAGTGTCCAAGCGGCCCGGGAAAAAATCAAAGCGGCCCTATCCGACATTTATTTTTCTTGGCGATTTGTTTTCAGCCAAGGTAACAGGTAACTTTACAACGGGATAGTCATAACACAACGATGAATCGCAAACCTAATTTACATCAGACATAAAATATTAATGCATTTAAAGTTATAAATCGATTTATCATGACCCACGCAAATGATGTTTATTGTATAAGCAACTTCTTTAAGCTGGGTGCCATTTCAGACACATGATCTATAATTGTGTCATTATTTAGTTCTCTTAAAACATCGGTGTCTACCGACATGAGCAAAAATGCTTCAAGATTTGTAGAAGACAACGAGCTTATTAAGCGACTTTTAATGTACTTCAGTTTTGAGAAAGATCTCTCAAACGCTACTTGGGTAGAGGACAGAGTCAGTAAGGGGCCATCCATATAGTACGTATACATAATCTGGAAAAATTGGACCATTCTCCTCCCTGTACGCACACGTACTTTTTCCACCCCCACCTGCTTACGTACGCTTGACGCACCTCGCCCTCAAAGACCAGCTGCACAATGTGTCAGTACGACAGGTCCAGGCAGCGGCTGTCTGCACTTTAGGCCAGATTGAAGGACGAGTGATCCATGGACTCACTGCTGAGCTGTGTGATAGTTTAATAATAGCGTTCAGAGGTTAGGACCTTAAGGTGGTATACAAGCAACACCTCTACTTCCTCTGGTAGTACCTGCTAGCTGAAAAGACTGAACTCTGGCTCACTTAAAGACCAATCAATTTGAAGGCCAATATAGACAAATTATAGGGTCCCTCGCCCCGTTTCCTATGCGTACGAACATTATTAGTAGACCCAAGCACATGCATTTGGGTTAACCTTCCTCCACCCTCCATGCGTACGTACTATATGGATGGCCCCTAAGACTTATATGCACAAAACAGGTGCCTGCAAGTCTGACCAAGGAAACTGTATTTATGTAATACAGAAATGCAAGATTTGCATTTCGTAAGTTCGTCCCACCTATGCCCAACTTGGTCGTCTCAGAGTTCATGTGGAGAATCTTCATTCACGCTGTCCTCTACCTAATCGTCGAACATTAATTTTAGTGACGGTCTCTTTGCCTTGAGTAACTGTAAATAAATCGACTAGATTTTGGCACTTGGCTCCATCTTTAGCAAGAATTTTTAGTTTCTTATCTCTTACCTTTTCCGCACATCTTTACATTCGCGTTTCAAATTTAGATCACTCATAATCGTAAATTTTTTCATTAATTTATTAACCAATAATAATAAAATAATCTTCGTCAAAAATAAGTTTATTACTTAGCGGAAGTAGAACCTCGTTTTAAGATTCAACTTTTAATTATATAAGTCTGCCTTCTCAGGCCCGCCGAGAGCTGTAGGGGGCAAATGCCCAGGGGCCCGGAGAGTTTTAGGGGCCCGGCCGTCCGGGCCCGCAATCAACTTATAAAAAATATTATAATCAGTTATACAAAGTTTATGATTTATGCCTTTTTAAATATAATATTACTGCATAAAATTGTAGATGTATACATACAAACATAGTATCACACGGTCGTAGCCGCGTTTTTTTATTTCAATTTTTTTTTTCAATTTTCTCATAAAGCCTAAAGATAGTTTAGGGGCCCGTGACTGCTCTGCCTATGGGCCCGGAATTTCTGTGGTCAGCTCTGTGCCTTCTAGCGAATAAAAAATAACGCCGTCATAAATACCATAAAAATTATTATAAATAACATAGCCGATTTTTAGACATTGTGTCTAAGAACTTAGAAGCGGCCCAAATATCACCGACCCTGGCGGCCCACCGGGATTTTTCCCGGTGTCCCGGTGGGCCAGTCCACCCCTGGTCGTGCCTACTACCTACTGCTGTGTAAAATTCTTTGAAATCTTTAATAGCTCTTTTACGTTTAAACCATCAGCAAATGTCCCATAACATCACTAATGCAATTATTAGATCTAAACGACTTTTAGCGTTTTATCTAGTATACCAATAGAAGTCTAGGCCTATGTTGTAAACTCTAAAAATTTTCTTCATTTAGTATTATTATCTAAGACTAAGTCATGCTGCTTATGTTGAGGTTATTCTGCTTGATGCGTCAAACTCACGTTAATTTCATCGAGCTGCTGAATAACTCCCAAGACCCTGACGCGACCTGATGAAATTGTATAGCTGGCGCAGCCACTGGATGGAGGTCACATAGCATCACACAAGTCTAACCCCCCTCAGGACTTGACCTGATTTGTGGACGGCTCCATTAAACACCAATTCTAAATAGTATACTCTCTATAACACAGTAGAATAATTTATGCAATAATGTCGTATACGCCCGTCGATTATCTGAGAAACGCACCGAAACGAAGTCAGAACGTCAGCGCAGCAGTCAATGCCTGCTGTTCACGTGATACGCTGTTGGCTGGCAGTCACTGGAGCCAACCGAGGCAGACTGCGAAGCTCAAAGTGATTATTCAACGTAACTGACCCGGAAGTAAGTTATCTTGCATAACATGACGCAAACATCGGATATTAGAACATTGTACAACACTGCTGAAATTTAAGATGTGCATGTACACGTTTTTACAGCGCGTCCGTATGGCCTCGACCCTGCTCATTTTTCAATGAAATGATCGGGTGAGATCCTTCATAAATATCCCAATTTGTCCCCATTTGACGAGGTTGTAGGCACTGTCTCAGCTTACCTTACCTTACCTTAATTGACTTGCCCAACCGCCCCACAAGCTTACTTTTTCTTTACCTTAAGGCCTACCTTACCTCATCTTATGATACCTCGTCTTAATTCGGTTTCAGTTTAGGTAGACGTTTTCGAAAAGTCGACGCTGATTCGCCAGACGCCAGACGTGTGTCGCGGAAACCGGTGAGTCATTGCTTTCATTGAACTGAGCTGCTGTGTGATACGTGCGTTGATAGGCCTGCCCTGTTTCAGGATTTATTCGGTATACAAAGGCTACAGGATCTTGTAAGGCTGTTGGAGGAGAAGCGTACACATCCTATTCTCTCAACTTAAACAGAACCGAACGCAACTAACTAGGTTAGTAATTATTAAAAAGTAACCAACTGCTAAACTGTACAATTTTGTAACATTTTTACTGGCGCGGAGTCGAGCATTATTCTCCTTTCTAATAATAAAAAGTGGCTGTTGTTGTCATTAGATTGTAGTTATTGGATAGGCGTAGTCGAATATCCGGGTCTTAGACATCATTTGATCAGTGCTTGTGTTTCTGAAACCCTGGTTGTGGTTACAGCTCAGTCATTTCTTTTTTCGCTCTAGATTGAAATACAGGTGTTCCCTTTTTTAGTTGATAGTGTTTGAGGACGGGATTTAGGGTAGTGGGGCCCATGGGCGCCCAATGTGGTGGGCCTTTTTCTGCAGCGGATTTTTGCCTTTGTTGATGCTCAGTCTCCAACATAGACAACTCCCGCCACAGCAACAGTTATAAGTTATAACATGTCATACTGACTCATAAAGGCAAAGGTGCCGAAGGCAATGTTTAAAATTTTACTTATTGTTAACTAGTTTTTAAATTGGGAAGATCACTTTTATTATAAATAAAGTGTCTACTAATAGGTATGAAATAATTTCTGAAATAGAAAACAAAAGGAAAAGCTTTAAGATTCTTATCCAGTTTTTAATAGAAGTTCTTGATACAGATAAAGAAAGAAAGAAATTAAAAATAGTGATAGGCGGGACCTCCAAACTAAAAAAATAGCTTGAGTCAGGTAGGTCTAATTAGCTCATCGATGCCTACATTTAGGTCTAAATGTACGCACTTTTCTATTAGCAAATGCAGCAATAAACTGATTAAAATCCAATTGGCCTAGAATATCTCTGTCCTATGCTCAACATTGCAAGATGGCTAAGTCTCTGACCTGTCATACATGTACGAAGCCTGTTCTTAATTACCTTCATCTTAGAAAATGAGCGTTTAGCGCTGCAGTTTGTGACCATGAGCATCAAATACATTCTTAGCATAATTTCCACATTTGGAAATGAACTTTCAACACCCTTGTCAAGTATTAGTTAGCGGGACTTGTACCCTTTGGGTCTCCAATGATTGTGTATTAGGGCTGCCTTGTTAGCGGAACCTTAGGTTCCTTAGGGTATTACCCTTTGTCACTGAAACTGTACATGTTTTTTGACGCAATAATATGTAAACTTTGTTTACTTGGAAATGAGGCAGTGAACAATAAAAAAATTGATTGATTAATTGATTGAACCAAACTTACATCACTTCAGCATGCTATTGATATAGCTCGTATCGGTTACGGCATTATACATGTTATGTTATTATATAGCTAGTATCAGTTGATACGCTTGTGTTTTCTTTCTTTTTCACTGTTATAACTTGGACCAATAAAATTTTATGTTATGTTATGTAATATGAAATCGATTTCAGTTTACCGGGGGTAAATAGAAAGAGGGGAGTCGCTTGAAGTCTTTACATCGAGGCTTCTTTGCTGAGAGCGCCTCTAATAGTTAATCCGCGAGAGGGCTTTATATATTTATAGATACGATACGATACGATACGATATATAAAGGTCGAATTCTATAGGACTGCGTGTCTCAAAGCCACTACGAGCACAAAAATTACTTAAGCATACAGCTCTGCATGGCTATAGATGTGCTCTGCAGGTCACTCGAGGTGAAGGGCTCCAGCGAACGACTGCCACTGTGTACACGACCTTTACCCCGCAACTGGATGCTCATGGCGTGGGAGCTGATATATGTCTGAGGGCGCTGGCTTGTGCAACGGGGCCTTGTCCGCTTGTTGCCTGCTGCATGAGGACCGGAAGGTCATGCCCTTTGAAATATCTGCTACGCTGCCTCCGCCTACGTCAGTAGACGACCTCAGCTTGAGTTTAAGTAAAATAATCCTTCAACAGCTGAAGGTGCCACGCTTAAAGAGCTACTCGTGAACAATATTAACGCGATATTTCAAAATAAGGATTATTTAGAACATTGGTCACTCACATCTAGTCACTATAATTATAGTCACTCTTAGAATCTCTTCCCTTGTCAGATAGCTCACGCAGTGAAGAGACACAAAAGAATAGAGACCTAAAATTGAAACTGGTGGGGGCCCCTAAGTGGTGGGAGCCCCTGGGCTGGCACCCGTGTAGACCATCCTTAAATCCGGCCGTGATAGTGTTTTCTACTTCCTGCTTTCGTTGTTAATTTTGTAAAGGAATTTGTTATGCAGCTCAGTAGCCAATCGTAATTGTAATTGTAATTGTAACCGAAAACTTATATAGCGCCACTCAAATCAGCGGCGCTTTCAACCCGCATCAATGCCGGCACCGGCAAAAAGGAAAGTTTTCAGGCGTCTACGGAACTGGAGAGGAGAGAGGGCAAGAAGCT